>JAVHLU010002130.1:0-21194 GCA_036785755.1 Colletotrichum ledebouriae
CCCTAACCCTAACCCTAACCCTAACCCTAACCCTAACCCTAACCCTAACCCTAACCCTAACCCTAACCCTAACCCTAACCCTAACCCTAACCCTAACCCTAACCCTAACCCTAACCCTAACCCTAATCTAATATAATATAATAAATAACTTAGACTTTCTATTACTAAGTTATTTATTATATTAGATTAAGACTTAGGGTTAGTTTTAAGTATACTAAGCTATATTCGATTTTTTATTATTAGGTCTACTAAGCTAGATTAACACTTAGGGTCAGTTTTAAGTATACTAAGCTAAATTAGATTTTTTATTATTAGGTCTACTAAGCTAGATTAAGACTTAGGGTTAGTTTTAGGCATACTAAGCTATATTAGATTTTTTATTATTAGGTCCGCTAAGCTAGATTAAGACTTAGGGTTAACTTTAGGGTATATTAAGCTATATTTAATTTTTTATTATTAGATCTACTAGGCTAGATTAGATTTTCTATTAGTATAATAAATAACTTAGCACTACTAAGCTTACAGAAGATATAAGACCTACTATAGAAATCTTAGGGATAAGAAATAAAAGAATTATTTCTAAATTAGGTAGTATAGATATATAAAATCAGATTAAAGAATGGACTTAGATAAAAAATCTATAAAATCTAGATGTTACTAAGGTATACTATAAACTAACTTTTATACCTTACCTTAACCCTATATTACCCCCCTGAAAATATACTAGCCGATATAAATAAAATAAGTAGCTACTCGCGAGACTCACGGTTAGGGTTATGCATAGGCGCGTCTCCGGGTAGCCTCTAAGGGACGATATAGCGAATAATTAGAATCATTAGAATGTTTATAAGGTTGGAAGAGTTCTAGGTATATGGAGGAGGAAAGGTCATAACGAATGGATTTAGCAAACAGGAGTTAGGTATAGGAGAAGCAGGAACTAGCCCAGTTAATATAAAAGGATAGAACCAAGGACGAACTAGACTAGTCATTACAACAAAGTTTCAAACACGTACGACAGTCTTGTGGAGAATAATCGCATAATGCAACTTGTTGGATATAGATCGGATGATTATGAGCCTAGAGCGGTTCAGCAAGCTAGTGAACCACCTTGCGGCTCTCTAGAAGTTATCTTTCCCTAGACTGATCCGTCTTTAATAGTCCCGTTAGAACTTGAAGTCGAGTGCCTGGTGCCCAAGCGGATACGTCTTCAGCGAGCACCACGAAGACCTTATTAACTCCAAGTTGAGCGGTCTACATGTTTGGGCAGTCTGTTTACGACCCACGAATGTAACAAGACTCGACATAATCCACATGTTCGCCCATATGCAAGCCCATACAAGCCAGCGCCAAAGGTTTGACAGTGACGGCCGCTCGACGAGTGCGATCTGCCACGTGAACATGGTTTGAAGGCCTCTGGCTACTGCATAGTGATTTTACCTGCTTAAGTGCAATAGACCTTCTAACTCCGCGCCTCCTGATAATACACAGCCTTCGGTTACGTAATCCTCTCCTAACTATAGCCGCACTTATACGTGCCTATTATACTAGATAGCCTCACGATCTTTAACTTTATATTAATAATAACGTGGTTTTTAATTATTTAAACTACGAAACTATTGACTTTTCCTCTCGCGCACTACCCGCGCTGCTAATACTGCCTCTATTACCGCTTCGTCCGCTAGAAGTTATTACTATCTTTACTATACCGTTATTAGCAACGCTCTCTCTATATTAAAGCAGTTAGCATAAGCTATACTTATTAATATTCGCCTAGGCTGCCTAGGCTACCTCTACCTTAGTAATATAGAAGACCTGCTTAGAGAAAGGCTACTCTATAGGGTGCATAACGACCTACTAAACTTCTACTACTAAGTTTACTTGCTTAGCTCTAATACTATTGCGCCTTATAGAGTCCCCTATAGGGGTATTAAAGTAAGCCCTCTTAAGGGCTATATTAATAATACGCTCTCTATATATAGCGGAGTAGTTAATAAAGGAGCGGGTTTTATTAATCGCATTAAGGCTAAACTCTCTAGCGATCCCCTCTATATTATTTATACTAAAGGGCGTGCCTTGCTCGGGCTTAGCATATTTATATATAGGGTCTAGTACTAATATAGTTAAGGATTTATTATAGGTTATAGGGATAAGGATAAGGATAAGGGAGAGGTATAAGGCCCTGCTCGTAGAGCTTCTTATGCTTCTAGCTATAAGAACCTCTTAGGAAAGACCTCTCTAGTTAAGGAGTTACCTCTCGTATAGTAGCGTTCGCAGCACCTTTAGCACCTTACTAGAAGGTTAACCTTTTAGGTTAAGGAGTTATCTTATATAGTAGCTTTTACCTTACTAGAAGGTTTAGCGAGGGCGTTATAACGAGAGCCTTAGTAGCCCGTTCGGCTCTGATATAATTAGCCCCGGTGCGGCGCGCGTCCGACTTTATACGAGGGTTTGCTTATAAGTAGTAGGAACGTATAGGGTTCCTATATTATTTTCCTTAACTAGTAGAGGGTATAGGTTAAAATACCTATATAGTATTTCCCGAATTATGCCTGCGAACTAGGTGAATTTATTATAGTCTTTTTGCAAAGGGGCTGCGGCGTAATTCCGAGCTCAACATGGTTTGAATATGAGAAAGTAGCGGAGATGTATCTAGATAACTAAAAAATTAAATGCGGCCCCCTTGACCCGCAGTGGTCCAGGACCTCCCTGACTCCTATTATGCCATGTTACACCCTTTTCACTCGTCTCAATTCGTGACGCTGTTAGACAGCGTTTAGATTAATTGCGCCCATTCCGTGTGATCTTCAATTTGTCCGACGGTCGTTAAGCCGGATATCCGTCTAGTATCTGAGCTGAGCCGTTTATGTAATAGTGCTTTCCGATGGAAATGCTGACTTTTTATATGCCTGGGTAATTATGACAGCATTTCAAGTTGTGCAATGCGAAGACCCTGCGGACTACCGTGAGGATGGCATCTGCAGCATCTGTTGTGGTAGTTCCACAATCTGATTGAAAATCCCGTAGGCATAAAGATTCTAGGACGGTAGCGTCACTAAATTGGTCTGCGGCAAGGTGACATGTTGTGAATGCCGTTGCTAGAATCCTATATTTCCATTTCAATAAATCCTATTTTACTTAACACGGTGGACCTGCTTTCGAACTGCGGTCTGCTTATGTTCTATTAAGCATTAAAAGCTCTATCTACTCAAAATTCGTACGTTTTAGCTATGAGGTTAGCAGGCCATTAGATATTTATAACACCTAAGGTAGATGTTCTGCAATTACTTGGACTTCAGTAATACGATATCGCTTGAACCCGAAGGTTAGGGCACTTTTGTTCAATAGCAACTCAGAGGCAAGCCGAGACTAAGATTCAATACCCTTTCGAGCGATCAGCTAGGGTAGACTATACTAGTGGTTTATATTGATTTTCGAAGCTTTCGATCGCTCGGCTGTTCTCCATAAGGTTTAGTTTATTAATACTAACCGCAGCACTATGCACACAGCTCGATCTCGAGCAAGAATAAATACCAGCTTCTAACTCCCTTCTAGTAGCCTAGGTTTTTCCTATGAAATTAATAGCTATACTATGATGCAGGATAGGGCCTATACGCGCGGTCACGCGCAGTCCTACCCGCTCCGAAACGGGTGTATATACCCCTTCGGTCTATATACCCCCATTTAGAGAAACTTCTTCCTATAGATATCTATATATATACTATACACTGCTTCGCACTATAGACTTCATCCTATATACCCCTATTCACAACGACCTTTTCCTTGAGCGCTTATAGCCATCACGACATATACAGAGCAAAGCTCTGCGGGGCCTTCTCTCATAGCTAACACACCTGTGAAATAATCAATTCAAGTACATATAGTCGAGGATTCTCAGAGAGTGGTCCCTCCAGGGATTGTTGTTTTAACTTCTAGCAATCTGCCAGGACTGAAGAGTGGGTGATGCCTAGCCATCCAGCCAGTAGTAGCAACTCATCCCACAGGTTTCGTTAAATGCACACGAACATGGAGGAGTATTCAGCGATGTGTTCAGCCCATTCGTCGCTTTTAAACTCCTGCAAACATAGCCCTCAGGAATCAGTAGACTATTCACGTTCTAGATATTCATGATAATGCAGACTTTACGCGGATAATCACAGCCTGGAATGGATGCGTGTCTCTGATCCCCAAGAGTTCTTTATTTGATATAGTTCAAGCATATTCACCAGGAGCGTGAGCAAGCTGAGACGTATCTATCTCAGCTTATCTGGACAGACAGCTTGGGAATCTCTTCAATCAAGTAAGTACTGACAGGCGAGAGCGCATTCATCTTCCAGATTATGCAAGTGGGACAGTCATTGCATCAGGCATGGCAAAGCAAGGCCAGCCGGTATTCCATCAATTATGGCACTTTGGCCTGGGTATATCCCATATAAACGCACACAGCTGTCTGAACAATATTTGAAGAAAGGCGACACCAACATTTACTGCTGCTGCGGCGGCTCCAGATCCTGCTGATGTTGCTGCTGCTGACCCTCGGGCTCGGGCTCGGTCTCGGTATCCTTCCGGGGACGGCGCACCGCCAGTCTAGTCTCCAAGTCGGCGACAACTCCCTCCTTCTCAGCAACGTTCAAAAAACACCGGGCAGAGGCAATGGTGCTCTCCAGAGCGGAAGCCGCAGTGCTGCTTCTGACGGGCTTCGGAACGCCGGAGTTGACCAAGAACGCGCACGCAACGAGCTGGCGCCGGAGCAGGTCGTCGGCGGCGGCGGCAGCAGCAGCAACCTCCGGGTCCTCCTCTTCCGGCTCTTCGGGAGCAGCCGCCGCGTCAACACTGTAATCCTGCTGGATGGAGTTGATGACCTTGCTGAGAAAAGAGGGTTCCAGGCCAGAGAACTCCTCATCGTAGGCTGTGCGGCCGTCCTCAGGCAGGTCCTCTTCGGCGGGGGAAGGGCGGGCGCGCTTGGAAGAGCGGCGAGAGCTGGATTCGGCCTCATCATCGTCATCGTTGGCGGCGGCGCGCTTGCGGCTCGGCTTTGGAGAGCGGGGAGTGGCTGACTTGCGAAGGCCTGGATGTGAAGTTAGCACCGTTTACTTTGGACTGAGACTGGATATCGATGGCTCTTTGGAACACTGGATATCATTAACGCAAAGAAAGCACTCACGATCGACGGCTTCGGAGATGTCGCTGATGGTTGGAACCGGGGCACTGCTCTCGGAGCTTGGCTGCAGCAAGTGCCTGGCTATCATGGTCTCGCGGATCACGCGCAGGATGTCGTCCGTCTCGACCGGGGAATGGGTCTTGGACTTCTTGAGGCCGGATATCAAGCGCAGGCTGTTGGTCGAGCAGCAGACGGCCGGGCTTAGGTAAAGGAAGAGGAGAATCGGGTCGGAGAGATCGAGGGCGTTAACGACGTTCCGCATGCGAGCGGGTCCCTCAGCCTTTGCCTTTGCAGCGGTGAAGTCAGCGCCGAAGATTGCGTGCATGTGAGTGATGATGCGGTCCGGGCCGAAGGTTTCCACGATGAAGGCCGGGAAGTCGAGGATGTGATGCCGTCTGGAGTGGTGGACGCCTTGGCGGTGGATGCGGCTGGCGGCAATCCACCATTGGTCGTGAAGCATGTCCCAAACCTGGCGAAGCTGTCTGGAAGTGACATGGACATTGTCCAGGTCGGTCACCAGCTTCCGGCGAAGTCGATCGATCTCCTTGTCGCGCTGGAGCTTGATGCTGGCATCTTCCGGCTGGCCCTCCTCTTGATCAGAGAATAGGGCGCTAGGAGAGGACATGTTGGAGCAAGGGTACACACTGTAATAGAAGCATTAGAACATATTAAGATTTATATCACAACGGATGCTTATGATACATACGGAGCTTATTGAAGAGTGTAAGGAAAGGGGTAAACAGGAGACAAGGAGCTGCTAAGCTGACAGACAGAGAAAGGCGACAAGAGACAGCGATCACAGAGATCTAGGGATGCGAGGTCGAAAGCAGAATCACGAAGTTAATCTAGGAAACATGAATCACACGGTTCAGCATTGGTTCCTGCCGTACGGCAAGGGGCAGGCAGGCAGCACCATCGAGAACGCAGGCAGGGACAAGCTTGGGTATATTGTTCAAGAGGAAAGACGGGACCTGTCTACATATATGACGCCACCTTCTTCCGCAGCATGAACTGACATTATCAAGGCAAGAAAGAACCCATCCCCCGACTACTGCTACTGTTACTGCTGGACAGATGACTAGGGATATCCTGGAAATTTCCCACGGCCGGCAATTCCTGGGAAACTAGGCAGATCACTCGTCAATGTGACGACGACAGACTGACTGCTGGAGCATCTTCTGATGCTCAATTCCGCCCCGATCCCATGTACAGACACAACAAGACTCGATCGGTTCATTGGATGACTGGCGTCGAGTGCAGACTGCTCGAAGTCTTGATGGCTTTAAGAATCGATGATCCGATACCAGCGCCGAATCGTGGCTCGGGCTTCATGCTTATGCCGTTGGACCGGGAGAATTGGGTGGCTGCGACGGTTGAACTAGACATTTAGATGATGCGCGTGTATTCGTTTCTGTGACAGTTGGTGTGGACTGTGGATGCGGGGGCCATCGTCAAGGGCGCACTCGCGCAGTTTGTTGATTTTGTTGGTGATGGTGTTGTTTGCGACAGTCTGAGTTGATGACGGAAAGCAGCTGTGAGGGTGAGGGTGGATGCATCTTGTAAGTTGTCTACCTGCTGGTTCTGGATTTGATTCCCCCCAAAAAGGCTACCGCACTGTTAAACTCAGCCAAATCATCGCGACAGGCAAGAATCTTGGGTTTTCCTGCCTCCCGGCTCCGTCTCCCTGAGTCCCTACCTGTAGAGGTGGCGCCTCTCTTCCTTTCTTCTTTCCTTCCTAAAGTCACCGAGGTGCTCTTGTGGCCTTTTCACTTACTCTGAAACCCCTCTGAGCGACCTCCACGCTCCTCCACACTTCTTCCAAGAAAGTCATCTTCGTAGAGAGGACCTAGAACAGGACGGCTGCGTCAATCCATCGCCCTTCTACTTTCGCCGTGGCATCCATTAATTAACCTACAAAAAGGTTACGACAAAATTCGATCCACGGCCTCCGAGAATCCACACTGCGAAACCAACTACGATGGGCGGCGCATCATCAGTCTCCGATGCTACTCGGGAAAACGCAGAGAAGCTGCCTTTCAAAGGCGCCATGGTTCCGATCGTTGCTGAAGTCCGCAAGCTTGGCCGCCGTCGACCCGACATGGCATCCACCGCCCGCGACCTGGAGCACCTGGCTCGCGCGATCCAGAACCTCCACAACGAAGCTGAGAGGAACAGTGTGGGTTCGAAGCGAAATGGCCCCAGCCCGAGTTCGATAGGAGCCAAGTAGGCGCGGGTGACGCATCTCCAGGATGGTGAGTACTGGCTGCAACCAAGAATGTTGGGCTCGACTTTTGCTGATCTGGTTGTGCTTGTAGGTTTGACGACCAGGCACACCAAACATTGCAAAGGCACTATTCGTTACGGCCCGACACGCTTCTATATCTTGAAGCAACGAGCTAGGCTTTATATACGCGTATGCCATTCGGAGCAGGTTAGGAGGTCTCTTGGCATGATGGGGACGTCCAATATGGGGATTAGTGTATATGGTATTTGGGTAGACGCGGCTGAATACTTCAGGTGGAGGCACTTTGCATATCTTGCCGTGGCGATTCGGGGTTTATCACAGCAGGGCTTTGCATCCCCTCGAAGCATTCACTAGACACTGTGGACGCTGAAGCAATCTCCATCCAACCTCCCGGAGCGAAGCCGACGGAGACTCGCTATCACAAGACTTGGTCGTACCTGAGATACCGTTAGAAAACAACTAACTCTTAGTCGTCGTCATTATTGACTCCGTGCCTGCATTGAATTTTGTTCCTCTGTGCAAGCCAGAACCATCTTCCATATAGCGTCTACTTCAGCTTCCGGGAGGCCTCGGGATCCAAACCCAGTTGCTCGGCGGGAAGTTGAGCAATATATCTAACACACGTCGAGTCTGCGATGCCTTACACCCAGACCAGCACCCCGCGCATATCGCCGATAGTTCTAACATAAGCAGGGCGATACTGCCGATTTGCGTTAACGTATAGGGACATTTTCAAGTCCTATTATAGTTCAAGCGGTAGGGTAGTTGCTTAGGAGACGTCCTAAGAGTTAGCCTTCTAGAATCTCGTCCTTCTTATATCTAGCGATTCATTACCTTCTGCGAGTGCTTTGAATTTCTTAGCCTCTCTGCTCAGGCTACGGATAGTATATCTAGCGACTGCACGTCACGAGGTAGATGTTATCCTTAGCTTTTCTAGACTTATCTCACCTCGCCCCCGATTCAGCATTACGTACTAAATGCTATCTATATAATAATAAGGATCCTATGCGTAGTTAGGGGTTGGAAACTAGGGTCAAATAAGTATATCGATTATAGTTATACGAGCGAAGCTATCCTTATACCTTATTATAATATAACCCGCGCTCCTATAATATACTTCTATATACTATTAAGCTCTTATATTACGTATAATACCTCTAACCTATATATAGCTTAATGTTATACTATGCTTAGCCTACCTATTATAATATAGTACTATTTATAGTTAAAATACTCCTCCTTACTAAGAGCCTAGTTTTATAAAGCTTAAACCGCCTTAATATACTCCTCTATAATAGCGCTAGCCCTGAATAGCTTTATACTACTCTTCTTATAGAGTTTTCTAGAAATTATCCTTCTAAGTAGCTTTATAACTATGTTAGTTATATTATCTAATTATAATATATATTTAAAATCGATCTTACTTTACTTAGTAACCTCTTATATAAAGTAGTTATAAACCTATATAAGGCCTCTAGCTACTGCATAGTGATTTTACCTGCTCAAGTGCAATAGACCTTCTAACTCCGCGCCTCCTAATAATACATAGCCTTTAGTCACGTAATTATAATTACTAACTACCTCTCCTAACCATAGCTATACTTATACGTACCCTACTAGATAGCCTCACGATCTTTAACTTCATATTAATAATAACGTAGTTTTTAATTATTTAATAGACTATAAAACTATTAACTTTTCCTCTCGTATACTACCCGCGCTACTAATACCGCCTCTATTACTACTTCGTCCGCTAGAAGTCGTTACTATCTTTACTATAGTATTATTAGTAACGCTCTCTCTATATTAAAGCAGTTAGTATAAGCTATACTTACTAACGTTTAAGCCCTAAGGGGCCTAGGCTACCTCTGCCTTAATAGTATAGAGGACCTGCTTAAAGAAGGGCTACTCTATAGGGTATATAATAACCCGCTTAGCTTCTACTACTAAGTCCGCTTACTTAGCTATAATATAATAGTAAGTATCCCCTCTAGGGGTATTAATAAAAGCCCTCTTAAGGGCTATATTAATAATACGCTCTCTATATATAATAGAGTAGTTAAAGAAGGAGTAGGTTTTATTAATTATATTAATACTAAACTCTCTAGTAAGCTCTCGCGCGTTATTAGTATTAAAGAGTATACCTCGCGCAGGCTTAGCGTTTTTATATATAGGGTTTAGTACTAATATAGTTAAGGGATAAGGAAGAGGGAGAGGTATAAGGCCCTGCTCGTAGTAGAGCTTCTTATACTTCTAGCTATAAGAACCTCTTAGGAAAGACCTCTTTAGTTAAGGAGTTACCTCTCGTATAGTAGTATTTACCTTACTAGAAGGTTAACCTTTTAGGTTAAGGAGTTATCTCATATAGTAGCTTTTATAGCACCTTTAGCACCTTGCTCGAAGGTCGACCTTTTGGGTTAAGGAGTTATCTTATATAGTAGCTTTCGCCTTACTAGAAGGTTTAGCGAGGGCGTTACTACGAGAGCCTTAGTAGCCTATTTAGCTCTAATATAATTAGCCCCGGTATAGCGCGCGTCCGACTCTATATAGTAATATTTAGAGGGTTTACTTGCGAGTAGTAGGAATATATAGGGTTCCTATATTATTTTCCTTAACTAGTAGAGGGTATAGGTTAAAATACCTATATAGTATTTCCCGAATTATACCTACGAACTAGGTGAATTTATTATAGTCTTTTTGCGAAGGGGCTGCGGCGTAATTCCGAGCCTAATAAACCTATATATACTTTCTATAGTTATATATAGACCCCCCCTTTATAAATATAATTACTCTTATATTATCTACTTATATATAACGAGGCCCTCTAAACTCTATACTAAGTTTACTTAGGAAGTTATATATCTAAAGCGCCTCTAAAGTAATGAATAATATTATATAATACTTAGCCTCTATAGATAACTTAGAGACTATTACTTATTATTAGAATCTCTATAAAATGAGTCTATTAATTCTGAAGAATACCTAACTTATTATTAAATATGCTATATGCATATAGCTAGCGTAGTTACTCTTAATATAGCTATAGAGACCCTACTTATTTAGGTCTCTAGCCATATATTTATAATTATAACCTCTTATAAAAGAGTGGTTTACGCTTATATATTATATTAAGCGATCTATACCCTTCTTATATAACATATTTAAATAATAAGAAAACTATACCTATAGTCCTATACTAGAAGAGAGATCTAGCCGCGTTATTAAGTTCGGAATTACGCCGCAGCCCCTTTATAAAAAGACTATAACAAATTCACCTAGTTCGCAAGCATAATTTAGGAAATACTATATAGGTATTTTAACCTATACCCTCTACTAGTTCAGGAAAATGATATAGTAACCCTATATATTCCTACTACTTATAAGCAAACCCTTATATAAAGTCGGACGCGCGCCGCACTAGGGCTAATTATATTAGAGCTAAATAGGCTACTAAGGCTCTTATAATAACGCCCTCGCTAAACCTTTTAATAGGATAAAAGGTACTATATAAGATAACTCCTTAACCTAAAAGGTTAACCTTCTAATAAGGTATTAAAGGTAAAGGCTATTATATAAGATAACTCCTTAACTAAAGAGGTCTTTCCTAAGAGGTTCTTATAGCTAGAAGCATAAGAAGCTCTGCTGCTGCGAGTAGGGCCTTATTCCTCTCCCTCTTCCCTAGCTGCGTTATAGGTATTATAGGGCCTCTAGCCACTGCATAGTGATTTTACCTGCTTAAGTGCAATAGATCTTCTAACTCCGCGCCTCCTGATAATATATACCCTTCGGTCACGTGATTATAATTGCTAATTACTTCTCCTAACCATAGCTATACTTATATATACCTGACTAGATAGCCTCACGATCTTTCACTTTATATCGATAATAACGTGGTTTTTAATTATTTAAACTACGAAACTATCGGCTTTTCCTCTTATATACTACCCGCGCTACTAATACCGCCTCTATTACCGCTTCGTCCGCTAGTCTATAGAAGTCGTTACTCTCTTTATCTTCTTATTTAATCGGGTTAGCTAACGCCTTCGTAGCTACGCTATTATTAGTAACGCTCTCTCTATATTAAAGTAGTTAGCATAGGCTATATTTACTAAGGTTTAAGCCCTAAGGGGCCTAGGCTACCTCTTCCTTAATAGGGCGGAGGACCTGCTTAAAAAAGGGCTACTCTATAGGATATATAATAACTTACCTAGCTTCTATTACTAAGTCTACTTACTTAGCTATAATATAATACCTAGTATCCCCTTTAGGGGTATTAATAAGAGCCCTCTTAAGGGCTATATTAATAATATACTCTCTATAAATAATAAAGTAATTAATGAAGGAGTGGGTTTTATTAATTATATTAATATTAAACTCTCTAATAAGCTCTCGCACGTTCTTAGTATTAAAAGGCATACCTCGCGTAGGCTTAGCCTTTTTATATATAGGGTTTAGTATTAATATAATTCAGGGATAAGGATAAGGAAGAGGGGAAGGTATAAAGCCCTGCTTATAGCAGATCTTCTTATACTTCTAGCTATAAAAACCTCTTAGGAAAGACCTCTTTAGTTAAAGAGTTACCTCTTATATAATAGTATTAATAGCACCTATAGGGCTACCCTAATCTATATACTTCTAATAGGTTATAATATTAGGTCTCCCTTTAAATAGTCTTATCCCTAAGACTAAGTAAGTTCGCAATTACGCCGCAGCCCCTTCGCAAAAAAAAACTATAATAGATTTACCTAGTTTATAAGTATAATTTAGGAAATACTATATAGGTATTCCAACTTATACCCTCTATTAGTTAAGGAAAATAATATAAGAACCCTATATATTTATACTTAGAAGCAAACCCTTTAAATATTATAAAGTTAGATACGCGCTATCCCGGGGCTAATCATATCGGAGCTAAACGGGCTACTAAGGCTCTTATAGCAACGTCCTCGCTAAGCCTTCTAGCAAGTTGCTACGAAAGCTACTATCTGAGATAACTCCTCGTGTACATTATTAAGAGGCGCGGAGTTAGAAGGTCTATTATACTTAAGCAAGTAAAATCACTATATAGTGGCTAGAGGCCTCCCTAAGACTAATATAAGTAGGTCGTTACTCCTAGGTTAGGGACTTATTAATTATACTTCCTAATATTCCTATAATATTAATATTATATTAGGTTGTACTTAGAAATTAGTTTCTTCTTCTACTCTTTATTACAATAATTAAGCTCTTTAAATTACTAAGTATAGGGTTATTATAGAGATACTACATTCTCATTATGACCTTTCTAGAAAACATTATAAATACTTCTAAATACTAAGGTCTATAGCGAGTATACTTATCTAAGTTAGTCTTATAATACTACTAATAATAGAGTTTATATATAACGTGGTTCATTAGTTAGCCGCGCATATTAATTAGCCGCGCACCTTTTCCTAGACCTGCTTAGTTATTAGCTACTTCTATATTTAATATATAACTACTGTATAAGAATAATACTAATTTACTTACAAGAAGATAGAATCCTTCTTACTATTATAGCGGTCCGATTGATATATACTACAAGGTAAAGGCTAAGTATATAGTATATGATAAGGACCTATAATATCCCTAAAAGCTCTTTATAGAATAAATAAATAACTAACCTTAATATAAACCTACCTAACCTTAATAATGTAAACTTAATCTAATTGAGGGGAAAGTCCTTCTATAATATATTATTAAATAAGGTACTAGAGAATTTCCTCTATATCTCGCTAGTATAGAAGATATAACTAATCTCTTACTATAAGTATATAATAAGAAGCCTATTAATAAGTAATAAGCTAAGTTATTTATAGACTTATATCCTACTCTAAAAATTAAGTTTAATTATCTATATAATTATCAAAAAGCCCTTTAAGAGGACCTAGAGGTTATTTCAACGTAGTTTTTATTATTATATAATATAATAAGTAAACATAGAATCTAAGAAGATAACCTTTATAATTTTAATACGACTAGCGTTATATGAGGTATAGTTACTATATTAATAGTAGTAATATATACTGATCAATATAATAACGTAAAGTTAATCTAGCCTAGTAACTATAAATAGGCTATAGTTATTAAATATATTAACTCGGGCGGGTAGTATATCACTCTATTTATAATTATTAAGGGTATATATTACCTCACTAGTTAAACTATAGAATTAGGCTTTCTAGGTAACTAGGTTATTAAGCTCGGAATTACGCCGCAGCCCCTTCGCAAAAAGACTGTAATAAATTCACCTAGTTCGCAGGTATAATTCGGTAAATACTATATAGGTATTCTAACCTATACCCTCTACTAGTTAAGGAAAGTAATATAGGAACCCTATACGTTCCTACTACTCGCAAGTAAACTATCTAAATATTACTATATAAAGTTAGATACGCGCTATACCGGGGCTAGTTATATTAGAGCTAAATAGGCTACTAAGGCTCTTATAGCCTAGAAACGCCCTCGCTAAACCTTCTAGTAAGGTAAAAGCTACTATATAAGATAACTCCTTAACCCAAAAGGTCGACCTTCTAGTAAGGTACTAAGGTTACTATAAACGCTACTATATAAGATAACTCCTTAACTTAAAAGGTTAACCTTCTAGTAAGGTAAATGCTACTATATAAGAGGTAACTCCTTAACTAAAGAGGTCTTTCCTAAGAGGTTCTTATAGCTAGAAGTATAAGAAGCTCTACTACTATAAGTAGGGCCTTATACCTCTCCTTCTTCCTTATCCTTATCCCTTAACTATATTTGTACTAAACCCCGTATATAAATATACTAAGCCTAAGCGAGGTATACCCTTTAATATAAATAACATAGAGGGGGTTACTAGAGAGTTTAGCCTTAATATAATTAATAAAACCTACTTCTTTATTAACTACTCTACTATATATAGAGAGTATATTATTAGTATAACTCTTAAGAGGGCTTACCTTAATACCCCTATAAGGGACTCTATAAGGTATAATAGTATTAGAGCTAAGTAAGTAAACTTAGTAGTAGAAGTTTAGCGGGTTATTACGTGCCCTATAGAGTAGCCCTTCTTTAAGTAGGTCCTCTATATTACTAAGGTAGAGGTAGCCTAGGTAGCCTAGGCGAACATTAGTAAGTACGGCTTGCGCCGACTACTTTAATATAGAGAGAGCGTTGCTAACGACGGTATAGTAAAGACAGTAACGACTTCTAGCGGGGTAACTAGGTTATTAAGCTTACTACTAATAGATAGATAGATACTTAATCAGGTCTTAGCTAGATTAAATATTTTAATAAATATATTAAGAACTAAACTAAGAGGAACTATTAAATACTTACTATTAATAGCTACAAGAGCTATTTAATAGCTAAGTTTAATAATTACTATAAGTAAAATAATATTATAATAACTAGTATACCTATGTATTTATTATATCTATTATAGCTATTAGATCTTACTCTTTATTTGCGTCTAAAATATGTATATAGTAATAAGATCAATCTATTAATATAAGCCTCTATAAACTATATTACTAAGTCTAAGTTCTTTATTACCTTCCACTAGGGTTATAATAAGGTTTTCATAAGGAAAGGATTAAATCTATATTCCTAGGCGATAGAATTTCACTATAGAATTTAGAAGCTTAATAGATATTGATGGACGCCTATACCTCCTATAGCTAACCTTTTAATATTACGACCTTAGGAGTTATAAATACCCTCTAACCTATAATAAATTATATTATAATATAACTTTATTAAAAGCTAGATCTCTACCTATGAAGGAAGCTTACTAATACTAATTATTATTATAGTTAAGTAATTACTAAAGGGTATAAAAGTAATAATATGCTTACTTACTCTTTTAACTAATTAGCTTTATATACCTAATAATATAAATATAATACTTCTAAAACACTAGAGGGCTAAAAGGATATAGGTCTAACTTAGAGAAGTCCTTAATATAGAGGACTTGAAGGGTTTGTTAAAAGAGAAATAAAAATATAAATATCTTGTACCTTAAGAGAATAAGGAGGGGGGTCTATTAAAGAGAGCCTAGATAGCTTAAAGATATTAGAATATATATAGCAAGACTAGTTATAATACTAGGGAGCGGTAGCTAGTAGCTCTTCTAATAGAATATCTACCGCAATATCTAGTATTTAATATAAGCGAATAGTATAGTAATCTCCTTATATAGTAGTCTCCTCTTATTAATACGCTATCCTGTATATTAGAAAGGGCTAGAACCAATAGGAACTAGAAAGACAATAAATAACATAGCTCTACCTATAAATAGGTAAGAATATTAAAAGTAGGCTTGAAGGATATATAAAATAATTCATAGTTCTAATTAAAAGAGAGAATCTAAATTAGGTATTAATTTGCTAAGGAAATCCTAAAAAATAAGGTATAGGATTATTAATGTCTCTATCGTGATAATTATAAAGAACAATGAAGTCCGCTACGCTCCTCTCCTCTACGCTCTACTCTATAGTCTTCCTATAATAGGGCCTATGCGCTAAGGGGGCTTTTTCGAAAGCTACATAGCTAAGTCTATCTTATCCTATTCTAATTATCCCCTCGAGACTCTTTATAATATTATAAAAGAGAGTCTTAAAAAATAAAGGAAACTACTTTATAGAAATAGTAAATAAACCCTATTTATAAATCTAGTCTCTTAATAATATCTTCTAAGAGGGCGATCTTATTATTAAGAAGGTCCCTTAGGTTTAACTTTCTTCTATTATAAGTTATACCTTAATAATAGTCTTATTACTTCTTCTTCTTTATTATACTCCTTATTCTACTCTAATCTTTAATATAGCTAAAACTACCTACCTTATTATACTAATTGCGAGAGGTTATAATACTATACTCCCTCGGGCGTATTCTATTTAATCTAATCCTACTAGTTAACCCTCTACTAGACGTAATCTATATAACTATAGTAACGCTTATTTAAAGGATTAGGTCGCTTAGGATATAATAATATATCTATAAGTATAGTTCCTAGGCATAGCTTAATAGTTATACTACGACTTAGCGTCCATAAGACTTATACCTAAAGCTAGTATCTAAGGTATTTAAGCTTATTATTCAGTATTTTAGATAGAGAGGATCTAGATAATACGAATAATCTATAAATAGGTTAAGGAATATCTACTATAGGATATAGTATAACGTTATTATTATTTCTAAAGTCTATTATATTACTATCTATAAAGGGCGTAGAGGGAAGAAAGGCGCTTTCTTAAAGTCTTATTAGCTTAATAGGGTATCTTATAGAGCTATACTACTATTAATAGTTAAGTTATAGAACTCCGCGGTAATTATAGATATATATTAGCTAACTAAGGGGATCTCGGAGTTAGTAAATAATATACTATTACTTAAGGTTATACTACTAAAACGTAGAGATAGTAATCCTTCTCAAATTAGAGCTCTAGCCTATTTAATATACTAGAGGCTATATATAAATCTATCCCTCTCGTAAACTAGATTAACTATATAGGTATTAATTAATAGGAGCTTTCGGAGTTATTAAGGGGCTCCTATCTTATAATACTATATATTAAGGTCCTATATAGCCTTAATGAAGCGGTAATTACTATTCTAGTCCTATATAGAGTTATAATAGAAGTAGTAGCTAGTTAACTAGTTTATAAGATCGCAGCCTAGTAATAGTTACTATAGTTTAGTAGAAAGGAAGCCCTAGTAGTATCCTAAAGATTCTTCGCTTCTACTTTTTTAAGCTCTATAGAAGCCTTATTAATTTCATTCCTAGGTTACTAGGCTAGTTTATAAATTAGAGTATAGATATTACGAGGGTAGCCCTGAATTATAAACCTATAAAGGGCTATAACCTCTAAATTATCTAAGTCTTCTTATCTTATAAGCTTCCCTTATATATTATAGAGGTCTAATAGATATTCTACCTAAGCTAAAGTTATAATAAGTAACCCTCTTCTATATTAGGTTATTAAGGAATTTATAAATTCTTAGCTCTATTATATATACTATGGCCTCTAGCCACTGCATAGTGATTTTACCTGCTCAAGTGCAACAGGCTTCTAACTCCGCGCCTCCTGATAATACATAGCCTTCGGTCACGTGATCTTGCCGACCACCTTTCCTGACCATAGCTGAACTTATACGTGCCCGTTAATAGCCTCACGATCTTTAACCTCATATCGACCGTAGATAAGGATAAGGAAGAGGGAGAGGGATAAGGCCCTGCTCGCAGCAGAGCTTGCTATACTTCTAGCTATAAGAACCTCTTAGGAAAGACCTCTTTAGTTAAGGAGTTACCTCTTATATAATAATATTTATAATACCTTACTAGAAGGTTAACCTTTTATCTAAGGAGTTATCTTATAAAGTAGCTTTTACCTTTAGTACCTTACTAAAAGGTCGACCTTTTAGGCTAAGGAGTTATCTTTTATAGTAGCTTTTACCTTACTAGAAGGTTTAGCGAGGGTATTATTATAAGAGCCTTAGTAGCCTGTTTAGCTCTAATATAATTAGCCCTAGTATAGCGCGCGTCTAACTTTATATAGTAATATTTAGAGGGTTTGCTTGCTAGTAGTAGGAATATATAGGGTTCCTATACTAGTTTCCTTAACTAGTAGAGGGTATAGGTTAAAATACCTATATAGTGTTTCCTAAGTTATACTTACGAACTAGGTGAATTTATTATAGTCTTTTTGCAAAGGGGCTGCGGCGTAATTCCGAACTCAATTATATATACTATAGGACTACTAGTACGGGCCTATCTTTATTTAGTATAGGGTTCCTTTTAGGTCTTATAATATTAAATGCTACTAAGGTATTAGTAAGATTAAATATAATTTCTCTTAGGGTAGTAGGGGCTAAGTAGGGCGATATAGATAGTTTTATAGACCTAGGGTAGTTAAGATACTTTATAAAGTTAGCTAGTTACTATAAGTTATAATGCCTTTTCTACTTCTTATAGTTATTCCTTTTTCCTATATTCTAGATATTTAGTCCTTGTAATAATTCTTCCTCTCTATCTAACTCTTGTAGATTAATAGGAACTATTAGATTAGTCTATAAATTAATATCTCTAGGTATTAATAGGTTAATATTTAATTTAGAGTAGAAACCTCTAGGTCTATAAATTAAGGGATATACTTAGCTACTTAATATTTAATATCTTCTTAAGCTATTCTTTTCTTAATATCTTTATCTCTTAATTTAAAGTATAAATTGTATAGAGGTCTATTTACTCTGAGTTAGGTTCACTATCCTATAGGACGTATTTTATTAGTAAAAGCTATTAATAAATAATTAATCTAAGCTTAATACGTTATTTCAATAGGCTACCTTTGAGGTTCTAAGCTTCTAATTTATATAAAAGACCTAAGCTAATTAATAAAGTAGAGACTAGAGGCTTCTAATAGAGGGTTTATATATTAAAGGTCTATTAAATATAGCTATTTTATTAAAACTTCCTTAGCTTTATATCTTAGTAGAAAGATCCTAGTAATAAGTATTAGAGTTTATAGTTATCCTTTAGCTCCTCTCCTTAACTACTAATTATTCTAAAACTAGTTTCTCCTATTATACAAGTTAATTAATAGACCTATAATAACTACTTTAGTAAACCTAGGCGCTTATAAATAAATAAGGAGTATATTAGGGGACTTAGCTTTAATTTAAGTAACTATTATATCCCTTATATCTCTATCTTTAAAATCGTCTTCTATACCTCTACCTATCTTATAGCGGAGTAGTTAGCTAGGCTTAGTAAGCCTTATAAGGTAATAAATAACTATTAAGATATCCTTAGTATATATTAGAGTTACTAATTCAAGTATACTATAAATATTAAATATACTAGCTATAACCTATTATAAGTACGAAGGGCGAATTATCTTCTCTACTACTTCTAAGGTCTTATTCTAACGCTTAATAAGGATATATCTTAATACTATATTAAAAAGGTCTATCTAACTAGGGATATTATCCTTCCTAGGTAGAGGGCGCGTCCTATATTTAATTAGCTAAGGCTAGTAACTAAGCTTATTAGGAGGTCTAAAGCCTAGGATATCTCTATTATTTTATCCCTATATTTAAAACCTACTAATATTTAGTTTATTAGGTATAAGCTTTATTACAAGCCTGATTTTAAGGGTAAGAGGATTTGAGGAACCTAGCTCTTAGATATATATATCTAACGCTTTATTATTATAAAAGATAACTTTCTCTATTATAATACATTAGGAGAAAGGTTCATAAGGGGTAAGTATAAGTACTTTATGGACTAAAAAGCTAAGTAGAAGTAATATCTAAAGAAAAGAAGGAGCTATAATATAGTAATTAATATTATATAGTTAATAGTTAAATTAAGCTTAAAAGCAAATAATATATATATAAGAGAGAGGAGACTAGAGGGTTTAAGAGGTTAGGAGTATATTTTTATATCTACTAATTACTTAAATAACGTAGCAACTTATTAGTAGCCTATAAAAGGAATAATTAACTCTCTTCCCTTACTCTCTTTAGCTTTAATAAAGTAAAACTAACTTAGAATAAAAAACCTATAATAAATAGAATAGTAAATTAGGGCGGTTATATATAGGGAAAGAATAACGGAAATAATAGTTAGTAGTAGCTTTTAAAACGAGTAGCGTAATTAGAAATTAAATAAATATCCTCCTCTATCCTCTATTATTAACTTCTCCTCTTAAAATACTTACTTTTATCTAGCTATTTTAATTTTTATCTAACTCTTGTATACTTCCTCTCTTATATCTATAAATTATATCTTCTTATTATAGGTAACTATAACTTCCTTATCTTAGGTATTAAAAATACTAATTAACCTCGCCCCTATTATCTCCTATTAGTAGTAACCCTCTAGGTCCTTAGTCCTAATATCCCTATACATAAAATAAAGAAAGATAATATACCTCTTTTTATCTAGTACTCTAATAACTAACTTTAGGTATTCCTTCCCTTCTTATTATTATCCCTATACCTTCTAGCTAATAATTATAATTATTATATAGCTATAAGCCTTACTTAGCTTTAGCTTAATCTCCCTAGTAATAAATACTTAGAAGTAGCCTTTATACTATAGATATTCTCTAATAAAACTACTAAGGTAATAAGGCTAGCTTTCTAGAAGGCTTATCTTAGTAAATAGGACTTTAAATAAATATTTAGGGTAACTAAGGGGTCTAGAGACTTCTACTATTAAGTCTTTATCTATACCTCTATTACTTTCCTATAGCTTATTTATTTAATCCTAAGGTAGTTATAATATAATACCCTATATCTATTATAAAGAGCGGGCTTATATTACTAGGAACCTTATACCTAGAGTTTATATCTACGAACTATACTTTAAATATATCTCTATACTAGCTACTCCTTATACTAACTACTTCTTCTATAAAACTTAAGAGAGTTACCTATATAACAATCTAAATATCTATAAGCACTATAGGTATAGAATTAAGTATAATAATAAGGTAAGGAGGAGTAGAGAGTTTAATAGTATTAAGGAGATCCTATAGTCCTGAATTCTAGTAAATACTATAGTTATAGCTATAGCTAAGTTTAACTTCTCGCTCCTTTATAATAAATACTATTAATAGGCTTAGGAATATTATCCTAAAGCTAGGTTTATATACTCGAATTACCCTTTTATAATAGAGCTACCTCTAGAGTTTAACCTTATAGAAATCGCAGATTACTTAGGGCTTTGCGTTACGAATTAAGGTAGGAATATTGGGTTTCTAGATATATTTATATAGTATATAAGGG
>JAVHLU010002131.1:0-21176 GCA_036785755.1 Colletotrichum ledebouriae
TCGGAATTACGCCGCAGCCCCTTCGCAAAAAGACTATAACAAATTCACCCAGTTCGCAGGCATAATTTGGGAAATACTATATAGGTATTTTAACCTATACCCTCTACTAGTTAAGGAAAATAATATAAGAACCCTATACGTTCTTACTACTTATAAGTAAACCCTCGTATAAAGTCGGATACGCGCCGCACCGGGGCTGATTATATCAGAGCCGAACGGGCTACTAAGGCTCTCGTGGCAAGGAACTTTAACTCACAAAGCCACTATACGAGATAACTCCTCAACCCAAAGGGTCGACCTTCTAGCAAGGTGCTACGAACGCTACTATACGAGAGGTGACTCCTTAACTAAAGAGGTCTTTCCCAAGAGGTTCTCACATAGAGAGGTTTATTATCTCTTTAGGATATTCCTTAGTTAAGGAAATCTTTAAGGTTTAATATCTCTTAGTAATATCTCCTAGTTAAGGGAAATATTAAAAGGTTAATATCTCTTATTAATATTTCCTAGTTAAGGGAAAGGGGGAGTTTAGAGGCTTTTAATAATATATAATACCTATAGGTATTAATTACTAAGATATTACTATATATAAACTTAATAGGGTTAGCTATTTATATAGTTAAGTACCTTCCTTAATTATAAGGGATATCCTTAGTTATAAGGGGATATAGCTAACTATTAAGGTCGTACTACTAATTAATACGGTCTATAGGGTAGGTAAAAAATATAGGTAAAGATTCTATAATTTAGAAGGTTTTCTCCTTAAAGGTAATAAACCCTTTTATAAGGGTTAACGCGTTTAGGTACGTTTAACGCGTTAAACGCGTTAGGCATCCTTGAGCGGGATAACCGCGCTAAGCGCGTTTAGTATTACCTTCAAATAAGTATAACTATAATTATATAGCTTATATCTAGTAGAGGGTTAACTAATAGGATTAAATTAAGTAGCATATACTTAAAAGAGCTTATTATTATAACTTTTTATACTTAGTATAATAAGGTAAGTAGCTTTAGCTATATTAAGGATTAGAGTAGGATAAGGGGTATAATAAAGAGAAAGAGGTAATAAGGCTATTATTAAGATATAACTTATAATAAAAAATAGTTAAACCTAAGGTACTTTCTTAGTAATATGATTACCTATTGAGAAGATATTATTAATAAAAAGGATCTATAAATAGAGTTTATTTATTATTTCTATAAAGTATATTTATTTATTTTTTAAAACTCTCTTTTATAATATTATAAACAGTCTCAAGGAGATAATTAAAATAGGATAAGATAGACTTAGCTATATAGCTTTTGAAAAAGCTCTCTTAGTATATAGGTTTATTATAAGAAGATTATAAAATAGAGCATAGAGGAGAGGAGTATAATAGACTTTAGTATTATTTATATATTATTATTATTAATACCTTAATAATTCTATACCTTATTTTTTAGTATTTCCTTAGCGAATTAATACCTAATTTAGATAAGCTCCTTTAATTAGATCTATATATTACTTTATATATCTTTAAGCTTACTTTTAATATTCTTATTCTTTTACAAGTAGAGTTAAATTATTTATTATCTTTCTAGTTCCTATTAGTTCTAGCCTATTCTACTACATATAGTAATTATATGGTTTAGGACTTATAGGTCCATAAATGTTATAGGAATATATAGTAGTGTATAGGATGTAATATAATTAATACTATCTAGGAGACTCTGCGCGTCGGCGCGCGGGAGCGGTCTATGTACGCAGGTAGGCGGTGACTAATAGCAGTATATAGGATATAACCTATAGTATAGTAATATCTACCCCTCTATAAAAGAGCAATAGTCCCTATTGCTATCGCGTGCAGAAGCGCTGCATGCGCAGAGGCGCGGGCGAATAACACTATATTATAGCGGGTTTCATCGATCGCATCGATGCCAAACTCTCTAGCGAGCTCTTTCGCGTTGTTGGCGTTGAAGGGCGTGCCTCGCGCGGGCTCGGCGTTTTTATATATAGGGTATAGTGCTAGTATCTTTAAGGCTTTATTATAAGTTAGATAAAAAAGAGGGAGAGGTATAAAGCCCTACTCGCAGAGCTTCTTATACTTCTAGCTATAAGAACCTCTTAGGAAAGACCTCTTTAGTTAAGGAGTTATCTCTTATATAGTAGTACTTATAGCACCTTGCTAGAAGGTTAACCTTTTAGGTTAAGGAGTTATCTTATATAGTATTTTTTATATTACCTTATTAGAGGGTTTAGCGAGGGTATTGCTATAAGAGCCTTAGTAGCTTATTTAGCTCTAATATAATTAGCCCTATTATAGCGCGTATCTAACTTTATATAGTAATATTTAGAGGGTTTACGTATAAGTAATAGGAATATATAGGGTTCCTATATAATTTTTATTAAGAAACGTCCTATAGGGCCATATTTATAGTTACTAAAGAGCTTAATCTATTATAACGAGAGTAGCTATAACGTGGTCGCTTATAACCACGATCGGAGGAACGACCCCTAGAATAAGGTTACTCCGGAGCCGATGTTAGTTATATGCTACGCTAGGAATAGGTAATACTAAAGGTATTATAATATACCCCCCTAGATATAGCTATAGCTAGAAAAGCGCCTAACTACGCGGTATCCCTTGAAATACTTAAATATAAAGCGATATATTAATAAATAACTTATTAATAAGCCTATTAATAAAAGAGATAATAAAGTAAAGTTATTTATATTAAGTATAGGCGAAGTATAAATAGTTATAGTTTTCTATCTTTATAACTATTACTATTATTATTATAATACTCTTTATTTACTAACTCTTACTAATAGTAGTAGAATCTATTATCTCTTATTAGCTTAAGTAGGGTAGCTACTATCGTATTAATTCTAAATAAAATAACCTAGCTACCCTCCTACCTTCTTAACTCTTCCCTATATATAATATAATAACTATATATATACCTAACTTTAGTCCTAATAATAACCTTATTGCGCGTATATATATATACCTATAACACGCGATAATCTTAAAGCTATTATAATATATTAATATATTTATAAATACCTCTTAAGAAGAAGATTAGTTAGGCTATAGAGCTTAAGAAGGCGCGCACTACTAAAGGTAAGAGTAAAGCTAGGGGTAGAGGGGCGCGCCCTCCTCCCCTAGAGAGTAATAATAAGGTTATATATATATTATTCCTTCTTATTATTAATATATAGTATATTAATATATAGTATATTAATATATTATATAGCAAGTAGAAGGAAGTAGAAGTAACTTATAGGAGGTAGCTCTAAGGGTAAGGGTTTATAGCTTAAGAGGCCCTAGGGTTACCCTCTTAAGTAGTTTAAGAGGATAGCTCCTAGTAAGTTATAATCCCTTTATTACTATAATTATATATTAGAATATTACTAACCTTATTATTATTATAATCCCTAAGGAGATAGATAAGGAGGAGGGTACTAGCGAGGGTAATTTAGAGCTTCTTTTTAGCCCTCCTCCCCTTAATAGAGGTATAGAGGTAGAGTAAGTACCCCTATTTAATAAGCGCTACTTGGAATATATTTTAAGTAAGCTCTTAGGCTTATTAAATAGAAAGTGCTCGCTTAGTATAGTAAGTAAGTATAATTATTATTATAAGAGTAAGGTATCTTATTAATAAATAAGCGCCCCTATTATTATTATAACCTACTAATATACTAAAGCTAAGACTTTAGATAACCTAGTAGTTAGAAGGATAAGGTTCTATATATACTTCGTTTTTATAACTATCTTCTAATATAATATATAGACCCTTACTTATTAGAGAGCTATGCTCTATAAGGTTATTACTACTTAGAAAGAGGAGATCGAAGTAATAAAGAAGGGTAGTAATAATAAGGGTTTAGGCAGGGCTTCTATAGTAATAGGTAGTTCTAGTATATATAGCGTTATTGCTCTATCTCCTGCCCTAGTTTTATTTAGAACCCTAGTAGTTAGCGCGGGTATACCTATACCTTATCTACCTACTAGTAATATAGCTACTATAGTACGCTACGTAGTTAATAGTCTTATTAGTATATATTTACTAGAGGTATTACTACCTTTATATGATATCCTAATAGATTAGTATAAGTAAATCCTCTAAGGTTAGGTAGTAGAAAATTAGTATTTTAGGGTAGCCCTTTAGGGTATATTATATTCTTTTGCTCCTATAGGAGCGATATTAAGCTCCCTAGCTAATAAGCTATAAATTAATTAAAAATTAGGCGCTATTAGCCCTCTTATACTTATCTAGAGCGTCCCTTATTTATTATAATTATTCTTTATATATCCTTTAGATTAAGGAGTAAATAGAACTTTTCGAATTTCTTATAGTTAAGAACCTTTATAAGACTATTAGCTAGTATATTATCTATTAGTATATATACTATACTAAATAATCCTCTAGCGTATTCTTATTATAGCTATATATTCTAAATATTAACATGCTTTAGCTTAGTTAAGATCTATTCCTTTTTGCTTATTATAAGACGAATTATTTACTAGTTATTATAATAAATCTTCTATATATTACTAAGTTTAAGAGTAATATCCCTAAATAGCTTCTAAAGAGTAATAATCTCCTTAGCTATATATTTAAGGCTTAGAAGCTCTGCTTCTATTATTAATATTATAACTATAGCCTATTAAGTAGCTTTCTATTAAATTAGTCCTCTAAAGAGCGAGATTATATACCTTTAAGATAATTTCTACGTCTCCTTATTATTTATAAATAAAGCGTTACTTATAATTAGTAGTACCTATCTACCCCCCGAGTTACTAAAGCGTATTACGAGGTAATAAGTATAATATAAGTACTATATAACCTAGTTAGTAGTAGTATAGTAATAAGGAGCGGGATTTATTAGGAATCTTAAGAGTAGAGAATATATAAAAGCGACATTAGGTTAGATTATAATAGTAATATAGAGTATAGAGCTAATTTTCTCTTAGAAACTCTTTACCTCTAATAGTATTACTACTATTTTACTCTTTAGGAGTAATAGGTTTAGAAGGGGGGTTACTAGTACTCTTAAGTTAAGTAAATTAAACTTCTTTATAACCTACTTAATATATTAGTTATAAGAAAGGTATATCTTTTATATAGCTTAGTTATAGATAACTCTAATTCTAAGATAGTACTTAACTAAGCTTTATTCCTTTAACTTATATACTTCTTTTAGGCTAATAAGTACCTTTTATACTACTTCTTTATAGTTCCTATAAAATAGGATAAGGAAGTTATTTATATAGAAGATAATAAGGACCCTCTTCTTAGTTAACTAGAAGAGATATAGGTCTTTGCTTATAAGTATAAGGCTTAAATACTAAAGGGTTAAGGAGAACTCCTTATACTAGAGTAGTAGTATATCCCTTAGCCTATAGAGCGTATAGCGTAGTTCGATATACTTCCTAGGCTACTTAAAGCTATCTAGTAACTTATAAATAATTAGGTCTTTATTTAGATCCCGAGAGGCGTTTAGCAACGTATTAATAATATCGAATTATTTAACTTCGAGGTTAAATTATATAGTAATTACTATTACTACCCTAAAGGTATAAGTAGCAAGGGCTGCTATATAAGTCTATTTAAGGGGCGATTTCTCTTACTAATCGCCTTAGATATAGATCCTTGCTTTATACTAGTTAAGGATATTATTTTTATTAAATTTATAAGTAAATACCTACTTTAAAGGGATTAGTCTCCTTATTATTATCTCTTAATTAATTACGCGCTATATATCTATCTACTATAATTTACCTATCTTAACCTTAGCTACTTCTTTAAAGCGAGTTCAGAGCGCCTATAGGAGGTTTAAAAGTTCCTTTTATAAGCGAGGTAGCTTAGTAAGGTTATTAGTAGTAAGATATTTATAGATTATTATAGTTATACGAGCGGGTTTTATACTATAGATAGTAGTATAAATATAGCTATAGAGCGTATAGTACCCTATATTAGCTTTTAAAAAAGCCTTCTACTAATTAAATATAAAAGTCTTAAAGAAGCTAGATACCCGCTCCTACTCTATATAGTATTAGAATAAAAACTAGTAATTAGAGTGGGATTCGCTTTCCGCTATTCCTAGTTATAGGTTACTAGGTAGTAGATTATATAGTTATTAGCTTTAATAAGTTTAGCTATAGCCCTCCTAGATATATACCTAGTTAGACCTCTGTTTAGTATTATCTCTCTCCTCTCTATCCTAGTATAGCTATACTAATAGATTTAAGAGCTTACTATCTAAAGGTTCGTTCTTATTACTCTTACTTACTTTAGAAATATATTATAAAATAGGGAGTAATTTAACTATAATATAATTCTTAATCTATTCCCCTTTAGAATTAACTTCCCTAATAGTATTATATATATAGTTCGTTTCTAGTATATATATTATACTTACTACTCTATCTATTAGAGCTAGGCTTTTATCTAGCTCTAGTATAGGATTAGGGGATAATAGCTACCCCCCCTTCTAACTTATCTATCCTTTTAGAAGTTTTAGGATTCTTCTATTTAGAGACTTAGTTATAAGAACGAGGGTTAGTATAGGTAATTATTTAATTATAAGTATTAATATAGCTTTATTCTTATCTATAACGCCTAGGATCTAAAGTTTAAAGTTAACTTATAATATAAGCTCTTTAATCTCTTTTACTATCTTATAGATAATATCTTCTAGGATAGCCTCTTTTACTTTATCCTTTATATAGAAAGTCTATTTATTAAATATTATATTTTATATAATAATAACTATTTATAACGCGGGGATCTAAACCCTATATAGGTTATAGGTATTTAGAATATATCTTACTAAGTATATAATATATCCCTATAGTACTATATTAAAGTCTCTCTTATTAATTCCTCTCTCTTATTCCCTCTTAAGGGGGTATATATAGTAGCTATAGGTATATATATATCCCTAGTAAGGGTAAAGGTTATAGGTTAGAGCTGCTCTATTATTAGGTTACTACTAGCGAAAGTACTAGTAGAACTATTCCTCTTTAATCTATAGTAGCGAACGCTAGTTATAGTATTTAAGTAGGCTTATATTATAAAGCGTTATTACTACTAGTACTATCTTAGCTTATAGTTTTATAAGTAAGCTAGCTATAGTAAGTATCTTAATCGTTTAAGTTATAACTTCCTAACTAGCCTATTCCCCTCTACTATTTAGTTCCTTTATATATAGAGGGGTCGTTTTAACCTCTATTCCTTCTATATAGGTCTAATCCTTATATCCTATATAGCTTATAAGTAAAATTACTAACCTCTCGATATCTTATCTAATCTTATAAATAGAAAGTCCCTTCTATTAATATACCTATCGCTTAAAGGTATATAGAGCGAGTATAACGCTACTATAGGTCTTATTAATATATAGAAATACGAAGAGTTAACTAGTATACTTATCCTTAATAATAAGGAGCTATTAGTTCTAATTAAAGCCTTCGGAGTAGTTAAAGAGATCTTATATAATTCTATAGTAAGGGTATATTACTTTATCTTCTAATATTTATCCCGAAATTACTTATTTAGTATATATAACTATATAGTATTAGTACTATAAGCGCGTTAGGCCTTTAATCCTTACCCCCCGAGTAGTATATACTAGCTACTCTAGAGCCTTAGGGCTAAGGTGCCTACTTCTAAGGTACTAAAGTATTATATTATTACTCTAGTCTAGTAGTAGTATAAAAGAGGTATGCTTATATATTATAAGTACGTAGTTTATATTATTAATAATAGTATTAGTACTTTAGGGAATCCGCTTAGGAATAGAGTATAAGGAACGAGGCTTATATTTAAGGAAGGTAAGGTTCGCCTTCCTAATAAGTTTCTTAACTATAACGCTATTCTTATAGGTTCTAAAGCGAAGTATATAGTTATATCTTAAATACTAAATACCTATCTTTTAAAGTAGCGCTTTAGAGATAATATTAATATAAAAGTTCTCTATATATCTTATATTATAAAGTATAAGGTCCTTTATATTTATACCTTTTAGGCTATTAAGAGTATTCTTAATAATCTATATATCTTTTATAATAATTAGGTATAAAGCTATTCTAGAATTAACCTATTCTCTTTTATAATACCTAATTAAGGAGGGGATAAGTAAGGACTTATTATTTATAAGGTATATCCCTCTATAGTTATCTAAGACTATAGACTTATATAATATATAAAGTCCTAAGTAGGGGGTTATAAAGATACTTAGGTACTTTTCGTCTAAGTTAATTATATTATCCCTGACCTTATTTAAGAGGGCTATATAGAAAGCGACTATTACTATATTAATAGAGTAGCTCAGGGCTATATCGGATTTCTTAGATAAACTCTTATTACCCCCCTTATTATTTTAGCGGTTTTTATTCTTATAGGGTATAGTATATAGCTAGCCCTTATAAGTAAGTTCCCTATAAAGATTAGCGAAGCATAGGTTACTATTTAACTAGTTATAGATCTAAGCTACTTATATATTTATTACTAATATATAGGGGCCCTTCTAGTAATATCTAGTTAAAGTAGCTTCTAAGTAGTTATACTTAATACTTAGCTATTAATAGCTTAACCTATATAGGCACTATTTACTACTAGATATATTACTAGTTATAGGAACGCTTAATAGGTTAGCCTTTTCTATATAGCTAGCTAGCGTTGCGAAGACCCCTATGCTTTATCCTTATAACCTCGAGTAGAGTATATCCTTATATAAGAGGTCCTTAAATATATTAATATATTAGCTTATATTAGAGACTAATATCCCTACTCGCTCCTATTTAAGAATATCTATAATTTCTATATTAGCTTAAGTAGATATAAAGTAATAACTTATTACTTAAAGAAAAGTTTTTAAAGCGAGGGTATTACTCGCCTTAAGAAGCTTAAGCTAGGTAGTATAGAGGTAGATACCCCTAAAGTCCTTAATCTAGGCGTTAGGATTAATACTCCTATTCGCTTTTTCTAGGACTTAGATATACTCTTCTTAAATAGTAATAAGGGTACTAGCTTTACTTAGAGCATAGTAATACTTAAGATTAATAATAAAGCTATATAGGGTTATATCCCCTTTAGCGAGAAGTTCTATATATATAGGCGTAATAATATTATAACTAATAATCTCTATAACTAGATAGTTAATCTATTTAAACTCCTAGTCCTCGCAGGTTTACTTAGACTCTTATATAGCGAGTAAATAAAAGTGCTCTAGGTATTATTCCTATATACCTATAGTATTCTTATTAATTATAACTAGGGTAATTAGAGGCTAAAGGGGTTATAATTCGTTTATTTATATCCTAGTAATAGACTTAGGAGTAGTCCTAGAAGTAGTATTAGAAGTAGCCTCTTCTAGAGCCTCCTAGTTAAGTAGAGCGATATATTAATTATAAGTACTCTTCTCCTATAAGTATTAGGTATTAGTATTCTAATTTTACTTAGTAATATATAAGTTAAGAGTTAGAGTTTCTAATAAGGTCTTACCTAGGTAAGAAGGTCCCTTAGGGTTATCTAGGTTAATATACTTCTAGACTCTAGTAGCTTAGGCTTTAGCTTAGATTATAATATATTAAGTAGTAAAGTCTCTATATATAGTTAGCTAGTATAATACTATAGTAGTAGTAATAGAAGATATTATAATTAAGGTTATTTAGAAATAGAGGGTTTATAGTAGTAAAGGATAGTATATAATAAGGAGGAAAAAAGGAATAGGAGAGAGGAAGTTTTAATAAGTACTTTTAATAGTAAAGGCTTATTTTAAAATAGTAATTAGAGGTCTAGTTAGAGCTAGGCTTATAACTATTAAGAAACGTCCTATAGGGCTATATTTATAGTTACTAAAGAGCTTAATCTATTATAATAAGAGTAGCTATAATATAGTTACTTATAACTACGATTAGAGGAACGACCCCCGGAATAAGGTTGCTCCAGAGCTAACGTTAGTCACGTGCTGCGCTAGGAACGGGCGATACTAAAGGCATCACGACAATTTTCCTTAACTAGTAGAGGGTATAGGTTAAAATACCTATATAGTATTTCCCTAATTATACTTATAAACTAGGTAAATTTATTATAGTCTTTTTGCAAAGGGGCTGCGGCGTAAGTACGAACTTAATAATACTATATTATAGTAATTAATAGCAATAACCTATTCCTATAACCCATGGCTTCGCGCGCTCGAGGCGGCGCGAAGGGGGTAAATCTATAGGTTAATAATCTATGCCGTCGCTATAATAGCCCTCTGAATCGTAGTTATTATTAGCATAGCCATCGCTATAGCCCTCGATATAGCCGTCGCTATAGCTATTAGCGTAGTTATTAGCGTAGGTATTAGCGTAGGTAGCCCTCGCTATATCTAGCGGCGTAGTTATTACTAGTAGTGTTATCGCTACTATAGTTAGCGTAGTTATTACTAGTAGTATTATTACTACTATATTTAGCGTTTTTATAGACATTAGCGTCGCTATAGCTATATTTAGCGGCGTTAGCAGTACTTAAACTATCTTTAGAGCCCTTAGATAGAGAGTCTTCCCTATTATTATTATTACTTATAGAGCCCTCCCTATTGCTTATAGAGTCCTCCTTACTACTTATAGAGGCCTTACTATTGCTTATAGAGGCCTTATTATTACTCGTATTAGTTATCTCATAATTAGCAAAACTTATATAATTAAACTCCCTAAAGTTAAAGTTCCTTATAATTATATAACATATCTTATAGGAGTATAGATACTATAGTAATTAGAATTATAGTAGTAGTATGGGGTTATAGCTAAAGCTAGAGCTTAATAGTATAGAGGTAGCTAGGATTATTAGTAATATAAGAATAGCTTAAAGTAGTAGGGGTAGCTTTTATAAGATAGGGGCGCTTTAAAGTAATAGGCGCGCTAGTATATATAGCTTAAAGTAGCGTAATTAAAAGGGCGTGGGTAGTTAAAGCCTAGATAGCTAGAGGTAAGTAGCGAGAAGGGAGGTAGCTTAGCTAGTAAGGGTAGTAGCGTAATAGAGATTCTATAGGACTAGTAGCGTAGACTTCTTAGTTACCTTAGTATTAGTATTAGTATTATAAGGGGATTTAAAACCTTTTAGAAGGGTACTAGATCTATCTATAGGGGTGTTAGAGCTATTAAAAGGGATATTAACTTCTATAAAGTAGGGCTAGGAGCCCTCTTACGTATATAGCGTATATATATATAATAAAGGGTTATAAATATATTCAAAGAGAGCGTTATAGGAAGGGAAGTTAGTATAATAGAGTCTATAGCGATATTATTAACTATAGTTACTTATAAATATATAGTAATATAACGCGTTCTTACTATGAAAGTTAGTAGCGCTATATTTATAATAGGGCGGTAGTAGAGGCATAGGATAAGACTAGCTTATTAAAAGGGTCTCGATTAATAGCTATTACGAAGGGTCCTAAGGTGTATATAGTATATAGAGGCGTTAGGAGCGTTAGCGTTAGCGCTAGTAGCGTTAGTAATAGTAATCCCTCGCGGGATCTCTCGAAGTTATAAAAACCTCTACTAGTATATATATATTAGTAGCGGTATAGTTAAGCGCGTTAGCAATAGTATATTAGCGTTAATTATTTTCTAAAAAGAATTAGCTTATATACCTATTATAATATATTTACTATTATATAGTTAACTACGTTAATTGGATCGAAGTAGTTATACTACTAGATATTATAGGAATGTATAGTAGTATATAGGATATAATATAATTAATACTGTCTAGGAGGCTCTGCGCGTGGGCGCGCGGGAGCGGTCTATATATATAGCTAGGGGGTAACTAACAGCAGTATATAGGATATAACCTGTAGTATAGTGATAATAAAGATCTAAGGCTATATAATCTAGATAATCTAGATCTTTATTATATATTGATATTTTATTAACCTTAGTAGTAAGCTTGCCTTTAAGGTAGGCTTTATGAGGTAGAAGATTTATTATATTCATAGCCTTATTATTATTTATAGAGTTATTATTTATTTTAGTATTATCTGAAAGATGTATAAGATATTCATAGCTTATATAACCTAGACGGTTATGCTATAGTTTATATAGATCTTGATTATTATTATTGGTTATAGATTGCGTATAGAGTAGGTTATTATTATTATTATAGTTATTATTCCTCTTTAAGGGGGCTTTATAACCCTGATTTAAGGGTACTTTAAAGAGATAGAGGTTATTAAGCTTATAGCCTATAGCTATAATATGATCTTTATATATATCGTATAGTATAGTGTTCTGCTATATAATAGAGGCTATACCTATATTATTAAGACGACTTTAGCTAAGTAAATTAATACCTAGCTTAGGTATATAATAGACGTCTTTTAATGTTATTTTATTATTATTAGGATAAATATCTAAATCTCCTTTTATAAAAGAAGTAAGCTAATTTGCTTTGCCCTACTTTATAGAAGTATTTATATGTTTTTCATTATATAAAAGAGTATGAGTTTTAACTATATGTATAGTAGTAGTAGTATCGATATAAAATATAGTATTAGTTTAGTTATAACGCCTTAATTCTAAGTCCTTTTCCTTATTTATAATACTCTATTAAATCAAAGTACCTAAGGTTATATTATTAGTTATATTATTATTATAAGCATTATTTTGGGATATATTTACGTTTTCAAATTCCTGATCTTTATTAGAATCGTTAAGGTCTATAGGATCCTCGATTCAATTAATAGGTTCATCTATAGATATATAGGGGGTTATTAAAGTACCATTTTTATCTTCTACTTCTTCTATAACCCTTGAGGTAGTTATATTAACTTCCTTAGTAGTAGTAGAGGTAGAAGGTTTTTTGCGTTTATTATTGTTTTTGTTATTTTTACTATTAGATTTATTCCACTATACTAGGGCCTTTTTAGGGTATAGAAAGGCATAGCTATCCTTAGTATAACTAGTCTTTTTATAGTTTTTATAATATAGACCCTCTTGTTTTTTTCTAAGGCTTTTCAGTAACCTTATTCTTATTTTTGTTCTTATTCTTATTAGCAGTAAAGCTTACTGCTTTACCCTTATGTCTTAATTTATCTAACAGGTCAGAGAATAGACTATTCAGCGTATAAGTATCCTTATTAGCCCTAAGACCTTGAGTAATAGTAGTTATAAAACTATTATACTCTCCTTCTAGGCTATTTAATATATATGCTATAACTACCTAGTTAGGTAAGTTAAGCTTATTATATACTAGGTTATCTATAAGTTCCTTTATTTTATTTATATATCCTTCTATACAGTTAAAATTACTTAAAGTAGTATTAAGTGACTCTTTATAAGTTAGGAACTCGTTAGTAAACCCTATAGGCTTATATAGGCCTTTAAGATATTTCTAAGCCTTCTAGGCTATTATGTTATTCTTTATAACCCTTAGGGGCCTATTATTATAAAATAGCTATATATAGCTCAGAGCCTTATTATTTGGATTAATATTATTATTATCTATAGGCTTATAGGCTTCGGTCACGTGATTATAACTCTCCTAACTATAGCTATACTTATACGTGCCCTACTAGATAGCCTCACGATCTTTAACTTTATATTAATAATAACGTGGTGTTAATTATTTAATAGACTACGAAACTATTAACTTTTCCTTATATACTACCCGCGCTACTATTAAATACTACCTCTATTACCGCTTTATCTACTAGCTATACTATTATTAGTAACGCTCTCTCTATATTAAAGTAGTTAGTATAAGCTATACTTACTAACGTTCCCCTAAGGGCCCTAGGCTACCTCTGCCTTAATAGTATAGAGGACCTACTTAAAGAAGGGCTACTCTATAGGGTATATAATAACCTACTTAGCTTCTATTACTAAGTCTATATACTTAGTTATAGTATAATAGTAAGTATCCCCTCTAGCGGTATTAATAAGAGCCCTCTTAAGGGCTATATTAATAATATACTCTCTATATATAATAGAGTAATTAAAAAAGGAGTAGGTTTTATTAATTATATTAATATTAAACTCTCTAGGGAGCTGTTATATATTATTAGTATTAAAGGGTATACCTCGCGCGGGCTTAGCGTTTTTATATATAGGGTTTAGTATTAATATAGTTAAGGATTTATTATAACTTACATAAGGATAAGGAAGAGGGAGAGGTATAAGGCCCTGTTTATAGAGCTTCTTATACTTCTAGCTATGAGAACCTCTTAGGAAAGACCTCTTTAGTTAAGAGGTTACCTCCTATATAGTAGCGTTCGTAGTACCTTACTAGAAGGTTAATCTTTTAGGTTAAGGAGTTATCTTATATAGTAGCTTTTACCTTATTAGAAGTTTTAATAAGGGTATTACTATAAGAGCCTTAGTAGCCCGTTTAGCTCTAATATAATTAGCCCTAGTGCGGCGCGCGTCTAACTTTATAATATTTAGAGGGTTTGCTTGCGAGTAGTAGGAATATATAGGGTTCTTATATTATTTTCCTTAACTAGTAGAGGGTATAGGTTAAAATACCTATATAGTATTTCCTAAATTATACTTATGAACTAGGTGAATTTATTATAGTCTTTTCGCAAAGGGGCTGCGGCGTAATTCCGAACTTAATAGAGGAGGTTAAATAGGGGCGAGGTTATTAAAAAGGTTAGAGCTAGGCTTATAACCTATAAGAATAGGTATATAAGTAATAAAAGGGGCGGTAAAATAGCATAAATAATAGATATTAATAGGCGAATTAATATTATAATAAATCTAATAAATTTGAGCATAAGGGGATAATTTCAATGGATTTTTAATGGAATAATTGATAGATAAATTGTTAATTATTAATAATATTATCTCTAAGTTATAAATCCTGCCCTCGTGAAGTAAGGAGTAAGATATTCTAAAACGTAGCTATAAAGCAGCTAATTATTAAGCTTATTAAGTAGAATCGCGCTTGGATTACTTTGTAGTCTATGTATAATTTCTATATATTTATAGCTATAAAGCTAAGGATTATATATATATATATATATATATATATATATAAGGTTATTAGTATTATTAGAGGCTATATAGATTTTTTAAAGTATTTATTCTATGAAGGAAATACTTTTATAGTTATTATTTTATATTTTATAGTTATTAAAGTGTTATTAAAGAGATATTATATAGGTATATAAATATATATACGGCCTCTAGCCACTATATAGTGGTTTTACCTGCTTAAGTGCAATAGACCTTCTAACTCCGCGCCTCCTAATAATATATAGCCTTTGGTTACGTGATTATAACTTTCCTAACTATAGCTATACTTATACGTGCCTATTAATAGCCTTATAATCTTTAACTTTATATCGATAATAACGTGGTTTTTAATTATTTAAACTACGAAACTATTAACTTATCCTCTCGCATACTACCTGCGCTGCTAATACTGCCTCTATTACTACTTCGTCCGCTAGCTATGCTATTATTAGCAACGCTCTCTCTATTTAGCATAAGCTATACTTACTAACGTTCGCCTAGGCTACCTAGGCTACCTCTACCTTAGTAATACGGAGGACCTGCTTAAAGAAGGGCTACTCTATAGGGTATATAATAACCTACTAAACTTCTACTACTAAGTTTACTTATTTAGCTCTAATACTATTGCGCCTTATAGAGTCCCTTATAGGAGTATTAAAGTAAGCCCTCTTAAGGGCTATATTAATAATATACTCTCTATATATAGTAGAGTAGTTAATAAAGGAGTAGGTTTTATTAATTATATTAAGGCTAAACCCTCTAGTAACCCCCTTTATAATATTTATACTAAAGGGTATACCTCGCTTAGGCTTAGTTTATTTATATATAGGGTCTAGTGCTAATATAGTTAAGGATTTATCATAGGTTATAGGTATACCTAGGACTTCGTAGATAAGGATAAGGAAGAGGGAGAGGTATAAGGCCCTGCTTATAGTAGTAGAGCTTCTTATGCTTCTAGCTATAAGAACCTCGTAGGAAAGACCTCTTTAGTTAAGGAGTTACTTCTTATATAGTAGCGTTTACCTTAAGTACCTTGCTAGAAGGTCGACCTTTTGGGTTAAGGAGTTATCTTATATAGTAGCTTTGCTATAAGAGACTTAGTAGCTTATTTAGCTCCGATATAATTAGCCCCGGTGCGGCGCGCGTCCGACTTTATATAAGGGTTTACTTGCGAGTAGTAGGAATATATAAGGTTCCTATATTATTTTCTTTAACTAGTAGAGGGTATAGGTTAAAATACCTATATAATATTTCCTAAATTATACTTATAAACTAGGTGAATTTGTTATAGTCTTTTCGCAAAGGGGCTGCGGCGTAATTCCGAACTTAATAACTATATATGCTATAGTTACTTAGTAAAGGTTTTTTAACCTATATAAGGCTATAATAAAGATTTTAAGATATATCTTCGGTATTCTTATACTTATTAATATCTATATTATAATTTATTAAACTTCGATATATATATTATTAGATTACTCTTTACAATCTTTAATATCTATATCTAGTCTTATAATTAGCCTTATAATATAATACTAGTACTAGTATATATTTATAAAAAGGTCTCTTATATCTTAGAAATACTCTAAATATATACTATAAGTAATAGTAATCCTTTTATAAGATTATTATATATCTTAGCTACTATATAGGAATTCTCTATAGGGGTTAAGTAATCCCTAAGAGTAACTCTATAAATTATAAGCGCTATTAATACTTATATTAGCTATATGATCTAATTTATAGATCCCTTTAAGTAGTAATCCTTTAGGAACTTTATCTAAAAGTCCTTAAAGTAGTTTATACCTAGTTTAGGTATAGTAATAAGCTCCCTAAGTAGTAGGGCGTTTATTATTACAATACCTAAGCTAACCTCCTATATCTTAAAGTATAAATAGGCTAGGCTAGCTAGGGATTAGTAATAGTATTATTAGACCTAAAGTATCTCTATTACTATTACTAACCTTAGGTAACGCTAGGTTTATCCTAAGCGCCTCTTATAACTACTATTAAAAACCCTTATTCCTTATACTTCTTTTACTGAGCTAATTATAGCTCTATAATCTTATACTAAAGATTAGTAATAGCTTCGTTTTAGAGCCCTATTACCCTAGTATCTAATAGCATAGTTATTATAACTATAAGTAACAATATAGGCTTCTTAGAAATATATAAAAGTCTATATAGCGCGTATATTATATTAAATAATTATATACTAGCGGATTTACTATTCTAATAACTTATTATAATAAGCGATTTAGATTTATAAAGATATATAAGTTATAAGGTTATATTAATATATAATAATAAGGATCTTATATATAGTTAGGGGTTAGAAACTAGGGTTAAGTAATACCATAGGATAGGATAGACTTGGCTGCGTAACTTTCGGAAAACTCCCTTAGCGCACGGACTTATTATAAGGAGACTATGAAGTAGAGCGTAGAGGAGAGGAGCGTAGTAGAGGAAAAGATAGTATTATTATTATTACTATTAATACCTTAATAACTATATACCTCGTTTTTTAGTATTTTCTTAGCGAATCCACGCCCGATTTAGATAATCTCTTTTTAATTAGATCTACGAATTATTCTATATATCTTTTAAGCCTACTCTTAATATTCTTACCTATTTATAAGTAGAGCTATATTATTTATTAACTTTCTAGTTCCTATTAATTCTAGCCCTTTTCTAATAATACCTAGAGGCGGATTCTTTTACTCTTTTTAATAGCTTTTATAAGCTTCTTAGAGAGTTAGGTGCCTTCGCTATATCTATACGTCCCCGCTATTAATATATATATATATATATAATTAATCCACTTTAAGTATAATAATAACTTAAGAAATTTATAAGTAATAAATAATAACGATATAAATAACAATAAAAACGTAGTTTAAAGAGAGGAAGATATTTATAGACCTACCTTAGTTCTAAGGGAATAGTAATAGCTATGCTTTCTTATAGAATTAAGGTAGGAATAATATAAACCCTAAAATCCTCTCTTTCCCTTTTTTCTTATATTATTAGTAGGTTCTAGCGAGCATATTCCTTTCCTTACCCCCTTATATATTATTATAACTACTATTATTTAACTAGTAAGTTATAGCTAATATAGCTAAGATAGCTATATATAATACTAATATAGAGATTAGTAGTCTTACTAAGCTAATACGTATAGCGAGATTAACTAGATTAGTAACTAGAGACTAACGAACCCCTTACTATTATAGCCCTAAATACTAAGAGTAATATACTAACTTTAGAGAGATAATAGTATAGAGAAGCTATAAATTCTTCTAAGATAAGAGCGTTATTAAGAAAACCCTTCTATATTAAGTAATAAGACTCGAAGTAGATCTATAATAGCCTAGAGTTTATATCTATTTAGTTATTTAGTTTATATTATTTCTTTTTTCGTTTTATTTAAAGAAAGTTATACCTACTTACTTTATCTTTCTATTTAAAAGATATTATAATAATAACTTTACTCTATTAATTATAATACTTTATTACTTTAACTATATAATATTAATTTTAGTATTTATAGACCTATAAATATTATATCCTCTTCTTCCTTAGCTAATCTAAATACTAGATCCTCTTCTAATAAGGGGAAATAGCTTAAAGAGAGATTTATAAGAGTTTCGTTTAATAAGATATAACCTTATACTATAGGGTAGCTAGCCTCTAATAATAATATAGATAGGTCTACGAATCCTACTTCTAGGATAGGAGTAACGCCCTTAAGCTCTCTATATTCCCCTAAAGGAAGTTATACTAATTAGGATATTATAGCCCTTATAGATCTCCTTATAAGATATCCTACTATTATAGTAATAACTCCCTATTTAACTAGAGCGCCTAAGTTTATTAGGACTAATATCTCTAACTTTATTACTAACTATAAGAGCTTTTTAAAGCTTTCCTATAAGACTAATAAAAATATAAAGAATAAGGTCTATATATATAGCTCTAGCGACTATTAAGACGTAGTAAAATCTTATATTAATAAAGCTAAGACCTAGAAGGAAGCTAAGGAGAGATTTCTATATTAACTCGGATTTATAAACCTAAAGTGTTATTAAGATCTTAATAAAGACCTTTAGAACCTAGTTATAGGATCTTATGTTAAGGGTAATAACCCTTCCTAAGTTATAGCGTTAATTACTACTATTTAATAGCTTTAATAGAGAGCTATCTAACGTAGAGACTTAGAACTTACTAATACTAAGCTTATTCGTATTACTTATTACTATTTTTTAGAGAGGGCTATAAGAGCTATAGCCTAAAGTCTTAGCTACTAGCCTATTAAGGTTATTTTAAAGTAGTAAGTTATAGTAGAATATACTCTAATTAAATAGTCTACTACCCGCTAGGAACTTTAATAGTTATCTAGCCTCGTTAAGCCTAAGCTAATAATAACGCTTTATATCCCTATAAAGATAATTCTAACGAGGTAGAGGGCTAAAGCTAAGGAACCCTCTATAGCCTAGATTACTAGCTTAATTATTAACTCTCTTATAGAGAACTTTAGGACCCTAAATATTATTAAGGCTAATTATAAGATAGATATCTTAACTCTTATTAAGAGAGTTACTAGCTAAGGAGATAATATTTTTAATCTAAATGCTATAGAAGCTACTAAACCTTATAAATAATAATTATAAGACTATTCGCAGACTTAATACTAATAATAATAATACTTCTACTTATATACTAGATATAGGGACTACTAAGGAGGATATTAGTAATACTAGGGATTTAGAAGAGGTAGAGCAAGAGGAGGCTATAAAGGCTTCTAGTAAGATAGACTACTATAGTATATACCTTTTTAAGCTATAGGAGCCTGCTAGTTTTATAGCGCTATTAATTATATTATTATTAGCTATATTAAGTATCTTAAGGCTAGCTAGAATAAGGTTTACTACTATATATTACCCTACTACTTTATTAGTACCCTAGATATAAGTACTAAGGTTAAGATAGGTATTATTAATAAAGGCTATAACTATAAATCAACTAATAGTTAGATAATTTTAAAGTATATCCTAATTAATAAGAACACTTTTATATATTATATAGTTACTATAGGTAAGTTATTAGATAAATAGTAGCTAAAGCTTCTAGAGGAGGTTATAAGAGTTATTAGTTATAATAAGATATACCCTAAACTATCTATTAGCTTCATAAATTTATTAAAGGATACTACTTAATTATATAACTTTATAGATATAATATTCCTTAGCTTTAAGGTAAAGAACTAGTATATTAACCTAGTAGAAGATATTACTATTATAGAAAGAGGGAAAACTAGAGGGTATTATATAGAACCTTATAATACTTATTATTACTAGGCTCCCTAAATAGCAGACTAACCCACGATTTAAGACCCTCTTATTTAAATTACTTAGAGAGTTATAAAGCTCCTAGATAATAAGGAAGATACTAAAGACGCTATATTACTAGATACCCCTAAGGAATAAGTTAAGTAGGAGAAGTAGGATAAATAAGATAAGCCTTAGATTTAATATAATAATTTATAAACTAGCTATACTCTTACCCTTAAGCTATATAATAAAAGAGTAAATAGGAAGGTAGCTATCCCTAAAGCCTTCCTTTACTAAAACTAGCCTAATTAAAATAGGATAATCTATAACGCTATTAAAGCTATAATTACTAAGTATAAGGATAGATATAACTTAAAGGTATAAGAGGTCTTCGTTCCTATTAATATTATACTTCTAGATTAATTTAATAAAACTAGAGAGAGTAATAAGGAGCTATAGGAATAAATAGATTAATAGAATAATAATAAGAACTATTCTAAAAGCTAAGCGACTTTAGCTATTATTTCTATAGACTTACCTAAGGATTTATAAACTAAGGTAATTTAATTTAACTACTATATAATCAATCCTATTTTTAAGATAGGCGCTATAATAGAAGATTAGAATTCGGTATTACTTCTACTACTAAGATATATTACTATCCTAGACTTCGTTATAACCTACTAGTAGATTACTATTACTCTTCATAGCCCTGCGAATATATTAATTAGGGGGATTATTAATAGTAGCTCCGCTATTAACCTTATTAGTAAAAATTATATTAAGCGCCTAGGCTTATAGAGCGATATAGTTAAGATAAATATAGGGATCTATAGGATTACTAATAGAGAGCGGA
>JAVHLU010002132.1:0-21175 GCA_036785755.1 Colletotrichum ledebouriae
ATATACTAATTAGTTCTATAATAGCTACTTATATAAACCTAGGCGCTAGTTTTTTATTCTTAAACTAGAAGTTCTTTATTAATAGCCTAACGACTTATTCCTAATAATAGGTCTATTCCTTATACCTTATATTATAATACTTAGCTTATACCTTAGTAGCTTTCTACTATTATTCCTAGGCCCTCTTATAAAGCTTTAAGATATATTCGATTTACTCCCTTATACCCTATACTATAACCCTATTCGCAGGGGTTATATATTCTACGCAACGTAGGTAGTAACTATATAGGGCCTCTATTAGTAAATAGCTAGTAGTACTATAATAACTATTATTATATATAAACTTAGCCTCGGGTAGCTAGATAGCCTATTCTTATAGTAAGTCGCTAGTATATACTTATAAGTACTTTTCTAATATCTAGTATATCCTTTTAGACTACCTATTAGTCTAGGGGTAATATATAATAGAGAGGCGGCGCTTAATAGCCCTCTCTCTTATAAATTCCTCTTAAAATTAGCTAGTAAGGAGCTTATCTTAGTTACTAATAATACCCTCTAGAGTATTAAAATAGTACTTAACTTATTTATAGATAATCTACGCTAGCTTAGTAGCTATTAGCCGCTTTATTATTAAGATAAATATAGCGAACTTAGTTATCTAGTATATAATAACGAGAACTACGTCGTACTCCCCGCCTTTATACTAATAGCTTAGTAGTAATCTAATAATAAAGTCTATACTAATTTCTTAAAACGGGTGCGCTAGTAGGGGTAGTAGGTATAACTTTCTATAGGGCTTATACCTTAGAACCCGGATCCCTTAGTATATATAGCACCCTATAACGTAATTATATATATCTATAGCTAAGTTTAGCTAGTAGAACTTCCTTAAGATTAACTTAGTAGTCTTATTTACCCCTATATAACCCGCCCTATAGTTATCGTGGTATTAGCAAAGGATTTCGAGTCTTAAGGACCTCTCCTAGGGTATCTCTAACCTTCCCTTATAGAATAAGGTTTTATAGCTATTAATTATATAGCCCTTATAATCGCTAGCTAGTCTGCGTGCCCTCTCTAATTAGGTCTAGTAGTATAAGTTATTAGCTTATAGTCTATAAATAAGACTTTCTATTGCTTTAGAGGGTTGCTAACTATATACTATTTTACTTATTATAAGCTCCCTTATAACTTAGCGTGGGATATACTACTACGCTATAGTAACCCTAGCTCCGAGTAAGTCCTCTAGGTTAGTAACCTCTCGCTAAGTATTCTCTATATCTTCCCTTGCTCTTTAGCGTTAGGTTATTATAGCTACTATAGTTATAGTAATATTAGCATACTATAGAGCGCTATACTAACTAGAGACCGAGGCGTCTCCGCCCCTAGAGCTATCTATCTAGAAAGGGTATTATTTTATACTAGCCCTTATAGTATTAATAAATGCTCTTAAGGTCTCTATATTACCTTATAGAGTAGTAATACTTATCTAGAGGTCTACTAGTAGGTTACTAATAAACCCTAGCTTCCTCGCTAGGGTTAGGAGTATATTATTATATTTTACCTCCCCCTCTATATAATCTAGCCTCCTAGATAGCCTATTTACTAGGTTTATAACCCCTAACCTATGCTCTAGGTCGAAGTTAAACGCTAAGAGTTTATATACCTATTTAGCAAGCCTTCCCTAAAGGTCCTGCGCTAATATGCTAATAACTCCCTTTAGCGCCTAGTAGTCTATTAGGACTATAAACTTTTTTAATATACCTTAAAGGTAGTAAGCCTAGTAATCTAGGCTTTTAACTATAACGAGAAGCTCCTATTAGCTTACTCCCTAACGCTACTTAGTATCGCTAAGCTTCTATAAATAGTAGGTAACTAGTTACTACTAGCTATTAATATATTATAATAGGATACTAGATATAGCCTTTATAGAAGCGTCCGTTTTAACCCTTATTTCGCAAGTTAGGTCCTAATATTAGAGAATAGTTACTAAGTAGAAGGTAGCTTAGAGCTATTTAAAGGCCTATTAGGCCTCTTCTAGCTAGTAAAATTCGCTTCCCTTCTTACTATTCTCGCTACCCTTTAGTAGGGATATTATAAGGGCTATAATACCTAAATAGCCTATAATAAACTTATAGTAAAAGTTATAGAATCCTAGGAAGACTTAGATCTCCTAGTAGGTCTTAGGTAGCTTCTATTTAGTAATAGCTTAGATATAGGTTTATTCTATTAATATACCTTTAGGTATAATAATATACCCTAGGAACTCTACTTATTATTAATAGAAACTATACTTACTAAGCTTAGTATATAGCGCCTACTAGCAAAGCCTATAGAGCACTTAGTAAAGGTCTTTTATATACTACTCTCTTATCTTAGAGTAGACTATAATATTATCTATATAAATAATATAATAAGTATCTAGTAGCTTAGCGAGCGCTTAGTAAATATACGCCTAGAACGTCGCTAGGGCGTTTATAAGTCTAAATAGTATAATAATATATTTAAAGTACCTATAATAAGTCCTAAAAGCTATCTTCTAGTAGTTTTCTAGCTTAATATAGATATAGTAATATATATCTTAAAGGTTGATCTTTAAGATCTATTTCGCTCCCTAAAGCCTATCTAATAGCTTACTAATAAGGGGAAGTAGATATTAGTTCTTTAGTATTACCTTATTAAAGCCTTAATAATCTATATAAAGATATAAAGATCTATCCTTCTTAGGTATAAAGAGAATAGGGGCGCCTGCCTCGCTTATTAAGGGTTAAATCCGCCCTATTACTTAGTTATTAATAATATATTAGTAGAGCTCCTCTAGCTAGTACTTATTTAGTAGGTAGATAGGCCCGTATAGAGGTTTCTTCCCTTTAACTAAGTTAATAATATATTCTATACCCTCTAGGGCTAGGTATTCCTTTGCTAACTACTTATTAAATATTACCCGTTTACTAAGTAGCTCTAGTAGTAATTCTACTTCGCTCTCTAAGGCGTCCTCTTCGCCTAGGGCCTCTATTAGTAGCTTATAGGGGGTAATATTCCTTAAAATATATATAATATAGGCTTTCTAGCTATTCTCCACGATCTCCTATATAAACGCTAATAGCTTAGTAATACTAAGGCGTTTATATCCCTAGGTATTTATCTAGGTATTAATTATAATACCCTCCTTACTTATAGAGTATTATAATAGGATAAGGTCCCCTACCCCTTTAGGGTAGGGAGCCTTAGTAAATAGTTGCTATATCTTCCTTAGTTATCCCCTCGAGTTAATAAGGAAGAATATTAACTAGTATATATTTTAGCTTATTATAGAGGACCTATTAAACCCTTCTAATATAGGGGTGCGCGCTACTATAGGTTATAGTTATAGAGACTTTACTAGTTAACTACTAATAATATCGACTTATAAATAGGAGTCTATATCTACTACTACTTCTTATTTAGTAATATTCTAGAGAACGATCGCCTATCCTTTTATAGTATTTCCCTTTAGGAAAGTATCTAGTTTTAATATAAGCGCGGGGGTTATTAGTATAATCCCCTAGCCTACTCTTTTTCTAATAGGTTAAGGTCCTTAACCTCCCTTATTAATTAGATTATATTAACCCTTACCTTATTAATAAATACTTAGTATCCTACTAGCGTTTTATTTACGCTCTATTATTTATTTAAGTAGTCTACCCTCTTATACCCCTTCTTCTTATAGCTAAAGCATACTAAGGGGTTAGACGTTATAGGTTATATACTAGGGCTAAATATAAGCTAGCTCTAGTTAAGTCCTTATATCGTAGCGCTAGCTAATTAGTAAGGTATTAGGCTTTAAGAACCTCGCGTAGTCCTATAACTAGAGCCCTGCTAGCCTGCCTTTTAGCTCGCTCTTATTATAGGGGGTACTTTTAGTATATACTCCTCGCTTATATACTACTTCTTACTTTCGCTCTATAGGGCCTTGCTACCTTATTAGTAATATATCTCCTATAAGTATTCTACTTCTATAGCGATATCTCTTAGTCTCTATATCTTAACCTTCTAACGCTTAAGCTCCCTATATAGAAAGGGGGCTAGTTAGAAGTATAGCGTATAAGCCTTAGCCTTGCTATCTTCTATATTAACTATACCTAAGTTCTAGTATATTACTAACTATTTAATAAAGAACTATATTAGTAACTATATCTCCCTCTACCTTATTATATCTAGCTTCTCGTAGTACCTCTACTCTTAAAGCTCTAAATTAATATATTATTAGTAAATAAACGCTATAAAGTTAGCCTAGGCTAGGTCTCCCTCTAGCCTAGCCCTATAGTATTACTACTAGGTCTATAGGGATAGGCTTATCTTTATAAGCGCCTATTAAATCTATTACTCTAGCGTGCTACTAGTACGTAATTAGTATCTATTTTTAACTACTTAGATCTAGTTACTAACCTAGTTTATAGTAAAGTCCTCGCTTATAGTATAGTAATTATATATAAGGGGTTTCTTATATTCTCTCTATAGCTACCTTATTACTAGATAGTTAGTAAGCTCCCGTAGTAGGGTAGTAGTTTATTCCTTATACCTCTACTACTATAGACGTATCTACCCTATAAGGCTCTCCTACTATCTCTATAGTAGTCTTATTATATAGGTAAAGATACTTAAGATATTAGCTTCTTAGGGGGTCTTAGGCGGGGTACCCTATTAGCTACTATTTACTATTTATTTACTAAGTAAAAGTCGCTCTACTAGTTCTAGTATTACCTAAGACCTAGCCCGCCCCCTTAGGGTAGCCTCTCTTACTATATTATTACTAGGATTATCTAACCCCCTAGCGCGGTATCTATACTATATTCCCTATATCTTAGGGCTTAGTAAGCGACTTATATTATATTAGCTAAGGCCCTATTAGTTATATTCTATATACCTAGCCCGGAGTTTATTATAGTTAAACTCCGTTACTAATTCGTCTATTACTAATATATTAGTATATTATTACTAGTTCGTTTTAGATATTCTAACTAGCGCTAGTTTCTTAAATCGAGGTAGAAGTAATAGAGTTATAAGAGTATAGCTATAGGCTTAAACTAGGAAAGGCTAGAATACTAAAACGTAGGTATATATAGTTATATTAGACTATTACTTAACCTTCTAAGTCTCTAGCTTATGGAGTTTTCTTAAGGGGGTATATATTTACTGCTAATTCGCTAATGTTTTACTAATAGCATTAGCTCTGCATCCTGCACCCGCTATTGTTCCTTATATCTAGCCCTTTCTATTACCCACGATCTAGCGTTATAGTATTTACCTCCTTCTAATAACTACCCTATTATTTAGCCCTAATTATACTATTTAGATTAGGGATATTACCTAAGCTTATATATAATCCTAAATAATGCTAGCGCGTAATATTTATACTTAACTCCCTAACTAGATCTATAATCTCTACCCCTGTAGGATTATTATAAAAGTTATTAAACACCTCTATAGTATTACTAAAGCTAGTACCTACTAGTAAGCTATATATAGCGCCTATTACTATAATAAGTTATATATAACTAGCTCTGCTTTTAATCCCTACCTTTTTTTTACTTAAAACTCGAGCCCTTACTTTGCTATTATTAATATATAAATAAATAATATGATTAGTCTCCCTAATAGTACTTTTTTTATAATTAAAAAAGAAGAGCTCTAGATAGCTAAATTTATAGCTAAACCTAAGGAGAAACCTATACCCTAAACCCCTATTACCTTTAATAGTAGAATAGTCTCTATTACTAGTATTAGTATAATCACGCTATATTAGAAGGGCTAAGGTACTAAGATTAACCCTATAAAGAAGATACTTAAGAAGATATTAGTAAAGAAATAATATATTGAGGAATAAGCTAGAGGGGCTTATATAGCTTTAATTTACTAACTAGAAGCTTACCTTAACCTATTAACTACTACCTAATACTAGGATCTAACTAGTAAAGATATTACTACCCTTAATAAGTGCTTATAATAGCTAAAGGATAACCTTAACTAAAGCCTAATATTTATTATATTATTACTATCTACTACTAAACTATCTATACTTATAGATAGATTATTTACTAATAATTAAGACCTTATATTATAATTAGGTTATATTATTATACTTACTAATAGAGTAATAAATAATATAACCTTCATAATTAATCGTAATATCATCTATTATAGCTCTACTAAGTATAAATAAGTTACCCGTAGTATATTAGCCTTAGAGATCTATATTATAATTACTAGCGCTAACCTTGCCTTTATTATTACTTTAACCCTTTAATAAGTTATTACTAAGCTAGGTATTACTAACTCCATCCCTATAGTAATATATCCTAACTTATACTTATTATATAAGTATCTAGTTAAACTCGGTATTATAAAGGAAAAGAGGCTTATAATTAATATTATAGCCCTATATTAGTTATATAAGCACCGCAAGCTATCTAAGATCTAATAGGTTAATAGCGAAGATAATCCCGCTAATATACTAATAAATATAACGCCTAATAGGGCGTTATACTACCTAGTTAATAGGTACGAATTAATAATTTATACAGAAGAATAGGTAATACGAATAATAGAAGGATTAGTATAATAACAAGTATTTATAAAAGGATAGAATTATACCTAAAACTAGCTATTTTTTCACTTCGTTTAGAAGCTAATAATAACTTTTAACTTATTATTTGATTTATATAATTAGATAGGCTTATTAAGCAATTACTAATATAAAAGAAAGACTACTAGTATAGGAATATTTACCTACTTATATAGTAAGTAGGGCTCTTACTCGCCTAGTAAGCTAGGTCTAACTCTAGATTGTAACGCTTCGGGTAGTATGCCGTAGCGATGCAATAACCAATTGCGCTATGCGCAAAAGATCCGCTATTCCGCGCACTTCGTGCTAGATATGCACCACATATGCGCTTATATAGGCTGGCCGCGTCCAGTCTCTTATAATTGCCCCCCCCTCTAAGCGCTTAGTCTATTAAGCGTAGCGATAAGATAGATAAGCATATGCGGACCCCGAGGTCCACGTGACTAACGTCGCTATGTACGCACCCTCTAAGCCTAACCTAGGACTACGCTAGCGCATAGCCCTACTATCCGCTATCGATACGCCGTAGCAGGCAGGATTCGAACCCTAACCTCTACGTAGCTAAAAGGGCTAAGTCTAGAAGACCCACGAAGTGCGCGGAAAGTTATAACGCTTCGGGTGGTATGCTATAGCGATATAATAACCAATTGCGCTATGCGCAAAAGATCCGCCATTCCGCGCACTTCGTGCCGGATATGCACCACATATGCGCTTATATGGGCTGGCCGCGTCCAGTCTCTTATATAGATCTATAGCCTAGGTTAGAATAACTAGGACCTAGCGAGTAGTTATATAACCTATTATATAACCTACCTTATTAGCTTCCTATATTATTCCTACCTCGCTAGCTCCCTTCTAATATTAACTTTAATCAAGTTCAGAATCACGCTATAGCCCCTTCGCAGAAAGACTATAATAAATTTACCTAGTTTATAAATATAATTCGGGAAATATTATATAAGTATTTTAACTTATACCCTCTACTAGGTAAGGAAAATAATATAAAAACCCTATATATTCCTACTTAGAAGTAAACCCTCTAAATATTATAAAGTTAGATACGCGCTATACTAGGGCTAATTATATCGGAGCTAAATAGGCTACTAAGGCTCTCATGGCAAAGCTACTACGCGAGATAACTCCTTAACCCAAAAGGTCGACCTTCTAGCAAGGTGCTGCGAACGCCACTATATTAACTTTAATATTGTTAATTCATACTTTAATATTACGCCTAACCTCCCCTCTCTTTAATACTAGTATTGTGAAACTAATAATAATATTTATTATTATTAAAGAGGGGGAAATATTAAGTAGCTATTAAATAACTACGAGTAACCCTTATTTTATATTATATATTATAGATATTATTTCTTTCTAAAAGAAGTATATCCCTATTAGCTCTATAAAAGTATTAAAAGTATAATAATAAATAGAAAATATAATAATTTAGAGAGTAAATCTAAAATAATAAGAATAAGCTTAAATAATAATATATTTTAAAATAGTTTTATAGAAGAAGAAATAATATTTAAGAGGGTATTTTGTTATAACTATTTAAATAACTATTAAGTAGTTTTAGTTTTATAAAATTAAACCTATAAGAGTAGTTAAAATAAGAGATAATAACTCTATTATTAGCTTATTATTTCTCGAAGCTATAAGGTCTTTTAAAACTTAAGTATAAGAGCTATAAGAGTAGCTAAAATAAAGAATAAATATTCTACTATTAGCTTATTACTCCCCTAAGCTATTTAATTAATTAAAAAAAAGCTATATAATTAAAATAAGGGATATTAAATTCTAAACTTATAAAAACTAGAAGCTAGGAAGCTTTATAGAAAGATATTAGATACCCTTTAGGTAGTTATCAAATAGCTTAATTTAAAATTAAACTAATTAAGAAAGAGGAATTATATTATAAATTAAAATAATATTATAAAGAAAAAGCTTAATAAATTAAGTTAGAGAAGTCTATAGGAGTCAGGAGATATAAAGAGGTATTAAGTAACTTTTTAATAAGCTCTCTAGCTCCTTATAATAAAATAGAGAGCTAGAGAAGAATATTTAACCTCTATTATACCTAACTATACTAACTCTATAGAAAAGATCTCTTTAGTTAAGGAGTTATCTCTCGTGTAGTAGCATTCATAGCACCTTACTAGAAGGTCGACCTTTTAGGTTAAGGAGTTATCCTATATAATAGCTTTCGTAGTACCTTACTAGAAGGTCGACCTTTTATATTAAGGAGTTATCTTATATAGTAGCTTTTATAGCACCTTATTGGAAGGTTTAGCGAGGGTATTACTAGAAGAGCCTTAGTAGCCTGTTTAACTCTAATATAATTAGCCCTAGTATAGTATATATCTAACTTTATAATATTTAAAGGGTTTGCTTTTAAGTAGGAATATATAGAGTTTTTATATTATTTTCCTTAACTAGGCGAGGGTGTAAGTTAAAATACCTATATAATATTTCCTAAATTATACCTATAAACTAGGTAAATTTATTATAGTCTTTTTATAAAGGGGCTGCGGTATAATTCCGAACTTAATACTAACTCTGTTACTTAATATTATACTAGTTTATAATATTAATACCGATACTATATATAATACTACCTTCTATACGGAGGAGCCTTTCAAAAGTTTTAACTAGGCCCCTAGGTAGCAGTGGAACCGGAATAACCTCAGTATAGCAAGGTACTTTCGCTTATCGCTATAATCACTAAAATGACTAGTTATAGGGGCTTATTCTATACTTTTAAGGGGATTTATCCGAGGCGTATGTACATGAGGTACTAATAAGGTTAGTGAGGTGATTCAAGACCTCGCCCTAGTCAAAACTTTTAAAAGGCTCCTCCGTAAATATTATTTCCTTTTTAAGGGCATTTCCTAAGCAGTAGGGCCGCCTAAACGATTCGCTTAGCTTATAGGAAAGTGCCTCGGAAAATATAGCAAAGGCTGAGTCGGACCTTCTTGATATTGTATTGTCAAAGTCCAAGGTTGGGTACACAAGGCAAGGCACCTATAATAAAACTATTGTGGCTAGGGCCTCTCCTTCTGTGGCTTTGTGGCTTTCTGAGGCAGTCCTACCCCACCAAGATCTAGCACGTGATACCGCGACAAAGCAGCACCACGACAAAGCGACACCGCGACGCGACACGGCAACGCGACAAGGCGACCTCAGGTCTTTCCACTCGCAACCAAGAAAAGCGAAAAGCGTTCTATTCACACCATCACACCACGACCGCTACCTCCCTCCTCATAATGCTAATAGCACCCCTATCACAATTGCAATACATAGGCAGTTCTATGCATGAAATTCTGCGGCAGCATCCTCGTGAAAGACTCTAGGTGTACCCATATTTTTGGACGTCACGCTACCTCACCCTGCTTAACTACGCTATCATTGACGCTACTGCTATCAACGTCCGTCCTTTGACTAGCACAAACCTCCTGCGCAAGAGACGTAGCAGCATGCAGGTATAGGAGCTTTTGCCTTCCCTAGCAGCAGAATTAAATAGGTTCTCTGCTCTTCTAGAGGAGCAGCAGATAAATAGGCATCTCACAATCAAACAAATTACGTTCATCCCCCGCCTACTTCGACCTCCCTCTGGATTTTTTGTATATAAAGGCAGTCTTAGCTAATGAAATCCCACGCATAATAGGAACAAAGTGTCTTTCTGCCTTAAAGAGCTCTCCAAGCCTCTCCCCTATTCCGTGTATACCGATTCGCCTACCCCGGCGGGTCTATCTATCGTCTTCCTCGAGGCTAACGACCTTCGAGAACGCTATGCCACTATTCGCTTCTTGCCGCTATATAGCAAGCCGGGCCGCTCTCTCATCGATGTTTACTTCGCCCGATTCCGCAATATTTGTTCCTAGCAGGACCTATATATTGCCACTACTCTGATTATAACGGCCCAGGCTTAGCGCAAGGCCATGCGAATGCGGCCCCCTTTCGCCGTCTCCAACGGGTGACGTTTTGTAGGCAGGCACTCTTCGCTTCCTCTTCCTCTTCTTCTTCTTCTTGTATTACCCCCGCCCCCTCTATAACCTTTTCCTTAGCTCGTTTTCAGTTCCTAGACTAACTAATTTGTCTCGATTTGCAGGTCTATTTGCTTCTTAGCGATGTCTAGGACACGTCCGTCCTGCGAGTTTGCACGGCTAATATTTCCGACGCCTATCTCGACAAACTCATGGATCCCTACTTGCGCCCGCGACCGAACACGTCCGTATAGATCAGTGCTACCACAGTCCCGTATGAGCCGTGCCTGTCTTTCTAGCAACGCCTCTTAGACATAAATTTCCGAGCGGCTGCAAGCGTAAGAGAGAAGAGGGAGAATGCCAAGAAGAAGAAGAGGCTTAAGACAAGCAGGATGCCGGACGACTGAGTGCTCGCCGCTGAAGGGAACGATGATAATGATAATAATAATGACGAGGTCCTACGTTTGTGCGTTATCTCGAGTGTTTGGGTGGGTCTTGGAACAAGGCGTTCTGGTTCTAGCACATTTGGTATAGCGGTTAGTTATTAGCATCTTCTGTCAAATAAGTAGTACCAGGTTGTAGTCTTTTTGACCGGTGCTTGTTTTATTTGTTTACTATAATACCTCAAGGCTCGCCTTTAGCCGCTTATTTGTGACGAATATAATGACATTTAATGCCACCCGTCCATACCGTATCCAGTCTATATTTTATCAAATCCCGAGAGTCCGGGTCGCTAAAAATGGCAAAGGGGACCAAAGCCTTCGACCTACGCCCCTACTACCGGCTACCAGCAAGCGTACTATCTTTACTTACTGATATCTCGCCATACTCTAGGCACGCTATCCGCCACCTACCAGAACCCTCATTCGCCAGGGACTGATACACATTCCCCCCTTCTATTAAGATATACACGCCGTCCACATACTTTATCCTCTGCTACCAAACGCGTTTGTCTTCGTCCGCTGGTTTTGAGCGTTGGGACATGACTTGCTGCCATTAATACCTAAATCCGTCCCCGAAGCGATCATAAGCGATCGACGTTAGGGTCTCTGCCTGCCTGTCTGGGGTCGAAGGGGCCAGAAGGAAGACAAGAAAGTCTTCAATAGCTTACAAAGTGCTGAGAAACGTCCTATAGGGCCACATTTATAGTTACTAAAGAGCTTGTTCTATTATAACGAGAGTAGCCGTAACGTGGTTACTTATAACTATAGTTAGAGGAACGACCTCTAGAAAAAGGTCGCTCCGGAGCTAACGTTAGTCACATACCGCGCTAGGAACGGGCAATACTAAAGGCATCACGACATAAAGCGTCGTCTTACTCATCACATAAAACTTTATCCACATAACGAAGTAAATAGAGAGTCTCAGCTAAGGTGCATTCTAAACCTCAGCCTCGCCTTTCTCCGCAGTCCCGACTCGCCACTAATCGCTTCTCTGCGCTGCTATCAAGCGACACAATCCCTATGTCAATCGACGCCTATCCGCCTCAAACCTAGCCGCCAGCGTCGCTACGACATCCGCAGTAGGTGCGGTCGCGCTCAAGAAGGACGCATGACAGAAGCGGCATCGCTTGAAGGGAGGAAGAGTAAAACGGTCGGAGGCATCGTCAGACGGAGGTTCAATAGCAGTGACATAGGCATTATCGTGAATTCACCAACTCGACAGTGCGTTGTCAAAGCGTTGTCGCTTTACTAATCGTATTCGCTCGCGACTTAAATCAACAACATCGCCCGTCTTTCGCAAAGGCTGCTTAACTGACGTGAAGGTGGGCGGTTCAGGGCATACCCCTCCCTGTCCAAGCGCGGGATGTGCTGGGCACATACAGTCTCGACATTAAGGCCTGAGTTATCTCTCATTTTTTCAAGGCCGGAATGCATGTCTGCGAGCTGAATACAGCCACATCGGAGTGTACTGATCCATCTTTAAGGCTTTAATTGCGGACGGGATAGCGGATGGGGGAAAGGACTATCGCTCTGTGGGAGGCCGTTTCGGCTAGGATGTCACATACGGGTGCAATGTACGGGCGGCTGCAAAAGGGCGGCTGCAAAGGGGCGGGCGACCGCAAAAGGGCGAGCAGCTACAAAAGGGCGACTATAAAAGGGCAGCTAGCTATAAAAGGGCGACTATAAAAGGGCTGCTAGCTATAAAAGGGTAGCTAGCTATAAAAGGGCTACTAGCTATAAAAGGGTAGCTAGCTATAAAAGGGCTGCTAGCTATAAAAGGGTAGCTAGCTATAAAAGGGTAGCTAGCTATAAAAAGGTAGCTAGCTATAAAAGGGTAGCTAGCTATAAAAGGGTAGCTAGCTATAAAAAGGTAGCTAGCTATAAAAGGGTAGCTAGCTATAAAAGGGCAGCTAGCTATAAAAAGGTAGCTAGCTATAAAAGGGTAGCTAGCTATAAAAGGGCAGCTAGCTATAAAAAGGCAGCTAGCTATAAAAGGGCAGCTAGCTATAAAAAGGTAGCTAGCTATAGAAGGGTAGCTAGCTATAAAAGGGCAGCTAGCTATAAAAAGGCAGCTAGCTATAGAAGGGTAGCTAGCTATAAAAAGGCAGCTAGCTATAAAAGGGCAGCTAGCTATAGAAGGGTAGCTAGCTATAAAAGGGTAGCTAGCTATAGAAGGGCGGCTAGCTATAAAAGGGTAGCTAGCTATAAAAGGGTAGCTAGCTATAAAAGGGCGGCTAGCTATAGAAGGGTAGCTAGCTATAAAAGGGTAGCTAGCTATAAAAGGGCAGCTAGCTATAGAAGAGTAGCTAGCTATAGAAAGGCGGCTAGCTATAGAAGGGCGGCTAGCTATAGAAGGGTAGCTAGCTATAGAAGGGTAGCTAGCTATAGAAGGGCGGCTAGCTATAGAAGGGCGGCTAGCTATAAAAGGGCAGCTAGCTATAGAAGGGTAGCTAGCTATAGAAGGGTAGCTAGCTATAAAAGGGCAGCTAGCTATAGAAGGGCAGCTAGCTATAAAAGGGTAGCTAGCTATAGAAGGGCAGCTAGCTATAAAAGGGCAGCTAGCTATAAAAGGGCAGCTAGCTATAAAAGGGTAGCGAACTATAAAAGGGCAGCTAACTATAAAAGGGTAGCTAGTTATAAAAGGGTAGCCTAAGCGTACCGCTGCGAGTCTATAACTTAGAGTCTAATACGTAGCAGACCTAGCGTTTTGCGAGTCGGACTTCTAGACTAATATATATTACTCAGGGGTATAGGGCGTCGCGGGCTCGCATTTACCCCCTACTCACGTAGGGGGGGTAAAAAACCCTGCACTACGTTAAAAAGTCGCGACTACTTAATATTAATAGGGCTATATACTTAGCTTTAAAGGCTAAAAATATATATAAGTATAGTAAAAATAATAGATATTTAATTCTCTATATATAAAATCTTTATTAAACTAGCTCTATATATTATATATAAGATATCTAAGGTTAAAGATTAAGAAAAATTCCTAATTCAATATAACTATAGACCTATATTATATAATAAAAAAGTAAATATAGTATTTTATAGAGAAAGTTTTATTTTATTATTTTAAGTGTTTACTTTATATAACTTAGCTATATATACTATTTTATATATTATAAAAGGGAATTTTCTTAATAAAAGAATATTTTTAAAAAATCTTAATATTTTTTTAACTTCTAGGGTAATAAAGCTAATAAATTCTTTAAAAACTATTAAATTAATAATATACTTCTTTTAATATTATAGTTATAATATTTTAAGCTGTATATACTATATATAAGTTAGTATCATATTTATATTTACTATCGCCTTATATATATAAGTCTTAGAAACTAATGAATCTTTAAGCTCTTATATAAAGTATATAACTAGTAATAATAATTAAATAAAAATATAGCTAAAAAAGTAGATATTTTATAAATGATTATAGTATTTTTTTTATATTTATATATTATATAGTTAAGTAAATATTTTAAGTTGAAAGGTAGTCGTGACTTTTTAACGTGGTGCGGGGTTTTTTGCCCCCCTACGTGAGCAGGGGGTGTAAACGCGAGCCCGCGACGCCCCACACCCCCAGGTAGTTGAAAAATTCGACCCGCATAACATAATGCTGCTGAATGTAGGTACACCGTACCCCAAGATGCAAGCACGCGCAGATAGAGCGCAGACCGTCTCGCATCCCATAATTTACTGTGCACTCGCTGTCTTCGCCAGTTCCCCCTCCGCCGGTGGGTGCACCACACTCGCCGCTGTCTTTACCTATTCTGAAGCCATCGTATGACCAGAGTCCAGCTGCCCATCCAACGCCTGCGCCCCGAAGCCCTGAATCAGCTGCGAAATTGACCGAGTCCAGGGCCTCGTACGCTAGAACTCCTGCACCTAGTGCTCGCTGGCCCTGTTTTCCAACCAACTTGATGTGTAGGTCTTCAGTCTGCAGCGCGTTTTTAAACTGGCAAACACAGAGGCTGACTTGGCGGGCGGATTGCTCGAGGGTGTCGCGTTCCTTGCTGCCTTGGTTTAAAGTCGCCACGAGTCGTGAAGCCTTGACCTGAGACGTCAGGAGATGCGCCTTAATGTCCACCACGTCTATTGGGAACAGAGGACGAAGATGATAGTGAACGTATCGCCTGATGCGCTGCTGCAATTGCACCGCATAGCGAACGCTAAGAGGTCCAGGTGAGCGCTGGTGATGCCTTCGAGGATACTTATATCCGCCTAGGTAGAGCCTCATATCGAATATTCAGCCGACTTCCGGCGCGAGATAGCCAACCCGGTCTCAAAAGGCCGCTAGAATCTTCTTTTCAGACGACGATGAAGGAGTGCGTGCGGCTCTGGATCATTCATAGGTTCGTCAAGTTTGTCTAATGGAGTCCATCCCTCAGCTATCACCTCTTCGGACAGCAAGAAGCACGACCGAAGTTAAGCGGGATAAAAGGACGATATAAGCCTGGGAAAGGCTGGGCTTGGCTGCACTTAGGTCCCGGTGGAGATGCTCGCAAAGCTGACCGAGCTTCCGTCTGCCTCCAGTACCTTAGTATTGAGCATACGTGCTAGGCCTGACGTCGGGCAGTGTTCCAGCCAGTCGACGTTGTCGTAGAGTAGTTGAGGCTCTTCGCAGAGGCGGTTAGCAGTTCTACAAACTTAGATAGAACGGGCCAGTGGTGGATCGGCTTTGGAATCGCACGGGGCTCGATCGAGTGGAGGGGGTCGACAATAGCGACATGGATGGGAAGGCGGAATTCGGCAAGGTAGAGGACATTAGCGGCCGGTGCAGTAGCATATATAGCGACGAGGACTACGACAAGGAGGGCGGTGAGGGCAACAAGTACAATGCGCTCAGAGAACCACCAAGCGCCGGGCCATCTGCCTGTAGTTCTGTATTGATGAATTGAGCGAATCTCGTGAACTGCATAGGCCCTCACAGTTCTCTCCGCTATCCCATCGCGATCGTCGGTATTGACGCAGATATCGAGATATAGTTGAACGGGTCTATCGAGGCGGACCCTAGGACGCGCGGGGATAGTGGGATGGGGGTATCGCGTTCGGTAGACGGTGTCGGACGTGACGTGAATCGCTGTCTCTAGCAAGGGAGAGTGCCCGTTATGGAAGCATAGTTGCAGATCGCGCGGTTGGGGGAGGTCGGGGTGGTGTTCAGCAACGAGGTGAGGGTGGTGAACTGGCCGCGCGCATATTCATCGCTTTTTCGGGCGGCGTGGCCATCGTCGTCCGGAGGCAAACCCCGTCGACGTGGAGGGGGGAATTGGCGTTGAGGTTGCGATGGATGGGCGATGAGGATGAGGGTGACGATGACGACGCAGTGCAGGCAGTTAGGACGTGGAGAGTGGGAATGGGATGGAGACGCCATTCCTACGGATCCAGATATGCATGCAGCTACTCCCATTGGGCTAGCGCCGAAGCCCCCGCTAATTTGTCTTCGTTTCCCGTCCAACGCGACCAAAGCTTGGATCCGTCCCCTCAGAAAATAATTCCCACACTGAGAACCAACATTATCAGCAACCAACAAACCTCAATCTGTCACGATACTGTCCCATCACCCGTCCCCAATTGCAACCCGCCATCGCAACCCGTCATCGCCCAAATTTCCTCGTATCGAAGTGTACAGTGTCGTCAATGTGCACCTCGCCCTCCGTCGCTAGGAAAACAGACCCGAACACAGAACCGCGCGGGCGCGTATGGGACTGGCTCCTCACACTACCACCCCCCGCCTTCGACCCCGTCACAAACACCGATCACTCCAGTTGCAGTTCCAGCTCCGTCTACTGCTCCGACCCGGACGTATTGCCGCCGTCGCCGTTGCCATCGACCTTACTGTCGCTGTCGCGCCAGGATCTCTGCAAGCGCAAGCGAGGGTCATCTATTAACTCGCTTCATCTCTGCGCCGACCGAAGTGCCGCTCTGACCCCGCCAGCAACCTCATTTTCTTCGTCCATCTCTCTCCGTCAGGACTTAGCCGCGCCGCCCGTCCCCGGCCATCAGACCGATTTCAATATCAATATGTCCCATCACAACTCCTCCACAACTCCCTCGTCCTCCCCATCAAAGAGACGTCGCTTACAACACCAAGCGCCCGATCCAGAGGCCACCCCCCGTGCTTCCACCACCCTGCCGCCTTTTGCTGCAATTCAACCAGGCGAATCCGCTTCCCAGGTCGGAAGCGATATCCGATCCTCGACATCATCAGCTGCTAAGTCCGTCTCGGCTGCCTCGTCGCCGACAAAGCAGTTTCTCGCGCTCCAGCTCATCAGCAAACCCCTCGAGTTTGCACCTATTGCTTCCCTTGAGGGGTCGCCAGACTTTCACCCGCTTTTGGTCGCCCTGACCAACAAACTCTATTCCTTCTCGTCTGGCCGGGGCGTCATTCCGAACGACCATCGTGAGGCTCTGTCCAGGTCGGCTCTCTTCGGTATTGACGAACAGAGCTATTTTGACTCTACCACGGCAAAGGAACGAAGCGGTCCCCCTCCTCGATATGACGACATCCAGTATATTGTGGGGGCGTCCAAGTTCGCAATTAGCGAAAAGTTTGACGAGGATGGTTGGAACGGCGAGATTCATCAGGAGGTCCTCAAAGTGGCATTACGCCAGCCCCGTCGCCTACATGGTGACGGGCTATCGAACTTTGCTCGCGTGTACGTTCCGCACCCACCCCAATACACTCCCAGCTTCTGGACCCCTTTTCCCTCTCTTGTCTTGTTTCCTTCTGGACTCAAGTTTGGTTTTCCTGTCTTCTACCACTCTCTCTATGCGGCTATGGGTGCTAACCGTGTTCACGCTCCTGCTACAGCGGAGGTGCTGCTCTACACAAGACGCTCACTACCAAGACGCAAACCCCAAACCGGATGGTCGATTTCTGCATGTACCTCGATACCGCAGCAGCAGGTCGTGCAGATTCCCGAGTTAGCGCCGCTGTCAACTTGACCCGCAAGGTCTCTGGCTTCGACACAGTTAACCACACCCCTTACCCTCCCCTTCGCGAGCATCCAGTCACTATAAGCATCGAGTCTAAGCGTCCCGGTGGCAATATTGACGACGCGGAGTTGCAGATGGGAGCCTGGCACATTGCGCATTGGGCATTCCTCCAGAGCCTCGCAGCTAGAAGAGGCCACACTTTGGAAGGCCTCCCTTTCCTCCCAGGCTTAATCGTCCAGGGGGATCAATGGTATTTAGTTGTATCAACCCAGGTGGAGGAAAGGACTGTACGTATGCCTTCATTATTCATAAATGACACCCTAGAACAAATCTTATCTGCTGTCCGTAAGTATGATGGAAAAGAATTACTAACCTCGTGCCTTCCCAGACTCTATGGGCTAAATTATCACTTGGCGCGACGTCCCTCACGCGAGGTGCGTACCAGGTTGTACGATCAATCCAATACCTTGCTTGGTGGACAGAGACAGTTTACTGGCCATGGTACAGGACTAGTATTCTTGGTCTGAACGATATAGTATAAGTAGTGGACTTAAGTAACTTTAGATGCTCCTTAGTGGCCTGGAGCTACTCCTAAGTAGAAGAAACTAATTACTAGGTGTAATTATTATTTATCCTAAGCTATAAAGCTAATTTTAGATAAATATATATTTAAAATCTTATAATTGTATCCTTAAAGTAGAGTTATAGAAGAAATTTCTCTCTTTATTAATACTTTTAATTATAGTTAAGTAAAATGTAAGTAATTACTTATAGTATAAAACCTTCAAAAACTACTTAAAAGATGGTAAGATTTAATAATTTAAAAACAATATAAATAATATTTAAAGAACATCTCTAATTTATAATAATATAATAGCGCTTTATATATATAGTAGAGTGGCCTCTAGCCACTACATAGTGATTTTACCTACTTAAGTGCAATAGACCTTCTACCTCCGCGCCTCCTAGTAATATATAGCCTTTAGTTATATAATCTTACTAATTACGTCTCCTAACTATAGCCGTACTTATATATACCCTACTAAATAAGCTCACGATCTTTAACTTTATATTAATAATAACGTGGTTTTTAATTATTTAAACTATAAAACTATTAACTTTTCCTCTCGTATACTACCTATACTATTAATACCGCCTCTATTACTACTTCGTCCGCTAGTCCTCTTATTTAATTAGGTTAGCTAACGCCTTCGTAGTAGCTATACTATTATTAGTAACGCTCTCTCTATTCGGCATAAGCTATACTTAATTAAAAAGCCCTAAGGGGCCTAGGCTGCCTCTACCTTAATAGTGCAGAGGACCTGCTCAAAGAGAGGCTACTCTATAGGGTATATAATAACCTACCTAGCTTCTAAGGCTAAGTCTACTTACTTAGCTATAATATAATTATAAGTATTCCCTCTAGGGGTATTAATAAGAGCCCTCTTAAGGGCTATATTAATAATATACTCTCTATATATAATAGAGTAGTTAATAAAGAAGCAGGTTTTATTAATTATATTAATACTTAACTCTCTAGTAAGCTCTTTGATATTATTAGTATTAAAGGGTATACCTCGCGCAGGCTTAGCGTTTTTATATATAGGGTTTAGTGCTAATATAATTAAGGATTTATTATAAGTTATAAGTATACCTAGGACTTTATAAATAAGGATAAAGAAGAGGGAGAGGTATAAAGCCCTACTTATAATAATAAAGCTTCTTATACTTCTAGCTATAAGAACCTCTTAGGAAAGATCTCTTTAGTTAAGGAGTTATTTCTTATATACTAATATTTATAATATTTTATTAAAAGGTTAACGTTTTAGGTTAAGTAGTTATCTTATATAGCTTTTATCTTACTAGAAGGTTAACTTTTTAAGTTAAGGAGTTATCTTATATAGTAGCTTTTATAGTACTTTACTAGAAGGTTTAATAAGGCTATTACTATAAGAGCCTTAGTAGCCCGTTTAGCTCTAATATAATTAGCCCTAGTATAGCGCGTATGTAACTTTATATAAGGGTTTACTTATAAGTAATAGGAATATATAGGGTTCTTATATTATTTTCCTTAACTAATAGAGGGTATAAGTTAAAATACCTATATAATATTTCCTAAATTATACCTATAAACTAGGTAAATATATTATAGTCTTTTTATAAAGAGGCTGCGGCGTAATTCCGAACTTAATATATATAGTAGAGTATTTATATTATTAAAGTATAAACTATATCTCCTATAAACTTTTTTTATTTGAAGTGCTTATAAAAAATATACGTTATAAGCTAGTAGGCTAAATAAATAAATAGATTACCTAATTATGCCTATTCTATCTTCTACTTTCTAACTTATATAACGCTATAATAAAGTAATACTACTATAAAATAATAAAGCTTAATTAAACCTAGCTCTTTGAGCTATTTAAAGATATCTAAATCTTAAAGTCTAAGCTACTATAAAGATCTATAAAGTTACTTATATTACTCTAGCTTACTAATTAAGAAGTAGCCTACTGTTAGGTAATATTATACCTCATTTATAGAAATTAATAAGGCTTTGAGTTCGGAATTACGCCGCAGCCCCTTTGCAAAAAGACTATAATAAATTCACCTAGTTTATAGGTATAATTTAGGAAATACTATATAGGTATTTTAACCTATACCCTCTACTATTTAAGGAAAATAATATAGGAACCCTATATATTCCTATTACTTATAAGTAAACCCTTGTATAAAGTTAGATACGCGCTATACCGGGGCTGATTATATCGGAGCTAAGTGGCCTCTAGCCACTGCATAGTGATTTTACCTGCTCAAGTGCAATAGACCTTCTAACTCCGCGCCTCCTGACAATACACAGCCTTCGGTCATGTAATCGTAACTTTCCTAACCATAGCTAGTTAAGGAGTCACCTCTCGTATAGTAGCGTTCGCAGCACCTTGCTAGAAGGTCGACCTTTTGGGTTAAGGAGTTATCTCGTATAGTAGCTTTTACCTTACTAGAAGGTTTAGCGAGGGCGTTTCTAGGCCATGAGAGCCTTAGTAGCCCGTTCAGCTCTAATATAATTAGCCCTAGTATAGCGCGTATCCGACTTTATAATATTTAGAGGGTTTACTTATAAGTAGTAGGAATATATAGGGTTCCTATATTATTTTCCTTAACTAGTAGAGGGTATAGGTTAAAATACCTATATAGTATTTCCCGAA
>JAVHLU010002133.1:0-21167 GCA_036785755.1 Colletotrichum ledebouriae
TAGGGTAATATAGCTCTATGTTATTATAGATATCGTTACTAACTATAGGGTAGCGTCTCTACGCTTTTATTATATTATTTACTCTCGCTCTTTATACTAAATCTACGTAGTTATAATAAATAATATATTTTTATTTTCCTAGTATGTTATAAGTATTTTTAGATTTTAATTATTACTATTATTTTTCAATTAGTTACTAATAGTTATATAACTATTTAGTAGTATATAACTAGTAATTATTTAGCCTTATTACCTAGTAACTTAAAATCTAAAAAGGCGTCTTCTTTTTAAGGTCTCTAACTTAGTTAGAATTTCTCCTTTTTATAATCTTTTTTAATCTAGCTACCTCTCCTATTTTAATACCTACTTCACAAGCTTTTACTATTATTATTAAGTTTTCTCCCTTTTCCTTTTTTCTCTTCTAATTTTATTTATCCCCTTTTCTAGCTTCTTATTAATAGCTCTCTATAATATCTTATATTATATATATAAGCGTAATTCTTATAAAATATATTTATAATCCTAAGATTCTTTCTAGTAATTTTACTAATAATACTAATAGTAGCTATTCTTATCTTAGCTATCTTTATAAAATATATTAGGATATTACCTACTTTCGCTATATATATAGCAAATATATATAGAAGTATATTTATTATAACTTTAATAAGAAGAAATACGCTATTATAAGTCTCTACTAATTTATTAATAAGTCGCTATATATTAATATTTTATAAGTCCCCTAGGAGCTTTAGGGTATAGCCTAGATAACTTAGAATATATTTTACTAGATCTAGATCTAGTAGTGCGATAATATCCTAACCTCTCTTTATTATTATTATATTCTAGCTATGCTTAGTAATTATTTAATAGTATAGAAGTATATTACTAAGCTTATTTATAATCCTACTACTAGTAGTAATAGCTATAATATAGAGTAGCTTTAGCTCTCGGAGCTCGCCTTAATCTATAAGTACCTTATACTTAATATCCTAGTCTATATAAGTTATTACTCGCTATTCTCTTACTAATTATATCCTACTAACTACTAGTTTTTAAGTTAATACCCTTTATAATAATATTAATATTCTTTAGCACTTAAATACCGCCTAGCTATTATATATTTATAATAATAATCCTATTAACTACCTCTATAATAAGATTAACTACTTACTTAATAACCCTTTAATAAAGCTAGTCCCTATATATGCTTATAAATATAATATTACCTTTTTCCCTAGGTTTTATAAGGAGCTTTAAGAAAATCTTATTAAATATGCTACTAATAATATCCCCTCCTACTTTATTATTATTACTAGTGCTCGCCCTATCTCCCGCGCCTCCTACCTCTATACCCCTACTACGTATAGCTAAAGTAGTAGTAAAGAGTTAGTAAAAAAGACTAAGAGAGCTAAGGTTATTATTACTATCTCTAATAGTAATAGTTCTAATAGCGAGTTAGGTAGTAGCGCTAGTAGTAAGTTAGCTAGTAGTTAGCTTATAGGTAGCGATAATAGGGATACTAATAGCGCTAGTTTAGTAACTAGTTATTATAGTAGTTATAATAATACTACTTATAGTTATAGTAGTTATAATAGTCGCCCCTATAGCTATCCTAAGAAATTAATAACTAATTAGATAGTTAGCTCTTTTTCCCCTTTTATAGGATAATACCCCTTTTCGCTATAATATTAATAATAATTTACTACTTAATTTAATTAATGCTTTACTTCTAATTTAACTTCTATTTCGTAGTCTTATAGTTTATAATTACTAACCTATTATAATAACTTTAATAACTAGTCGTCCTACTTCTTATAATCCCTCTTATATTATCTATTAAACTTATAAATAGCCTCTTATATATTTACTAAGTTCTCTATAGGCTCCTATATATTATATTCTATTAACTATCCTACTTATTTAACTAAGTATTATATATTATTACTAACGCTTTACTATATAATAATCTCTTCTACCTCTTATTCCTCTACCTTATCCTTAAGCTCTAGGTATAGAAGTAAGCCCTCGCTACTTACTTAGTAATTATCCTATAGCTCTAGTAAGGTAACTAAGAATATATTATATATCCTTTAGTACTATAGTAGTAGATAAACTCTATATACTTATATACTAACTAGTTCTATAATAGCTACTTATATAAACCTAGGCGCTAGTATTTTATTTTTAAACTAGAAGTCTTTTATTAATAGCTTAATAACTTATCCCTAATAGTAGGTCTATTCCTTATGCTTCGTATTATAATACTTAGCTTACGCCTTAGTAGCTTTCTATTACTATTCCTAGGCCCTCTTATAAAGCCTTAAAATATATTTAATTCGCTCCCTTACGCCCTATATTATAACCCTATTTATAGGGGTTATATATTCTATATAATATAAGTAGTAGCTATATAAGGCCTCTATTAGCAAGTAGCTAGTAGTACTATAGCGACTATTATTATATACGAACTTAGCCTTAGGTAACTAGATAGCTTATTCTTATAGCAAGTCGCTAGTATATACTTATAGGTATTTTTCTAATATCTAGTATATTCTTTTAGACTATTTATTAGTCTAGGGGTAATATATAATAGAGAGGCGGCGCTTTATAGCCCTCTCTCTTATAAATTCCTCCTAAAACTAGCTAGTAAGGAGCTTATTTTAGTTACTAATAATACCCTCTAGGGTATTAAAATAGTACTCGACCTATTTATAGATAATCCGCACTAACTTAGTAGCTATTAGCTACTTTATTATTAAGATAAATATAGCAAACTTAGTTATTTAGTATATAATAACGAGAACTACGTTATACTCCCTGCCTTTATACTAATAGCTTAGTAGTAGTCTAGTAATAAAGTCTATACTAATTTCCTAAAACGGGTGCGCTAGTAGGGGTAGTAGGTATAACTTTCTATAGAGCTTATGCCTCGGAATATAGATCCCTTAGCATATATAGCACTCTATAATATAATTATATATATCTATAGCTAGGTTTAGCTAATAGAACTTCCTTAAGATTAACTTAGTAGTCTTACTTACCCCTATATAACCCGCCCTATAGTTATTATAATATTAACAAAGGATTTTAAGTCTTAGGAACCTCTCTTATAATATCTCTAACCTTCCCTTATAGAATAAGGTTCTATAGCTATTAATTATATAGCCCTTATAATCGCTAGCTAGTCTATATACCCTCTTTAATTAGGTCTAGTAGTATAAGTTATTAGCTTATAGTCTATAGATAAGACTTTCTATTACTTTAGAGAGTTATTAATTATATATTATTTCGCTTATTATAAGCTCTCTTATAACTTAGTATAAGATATACTACTATATTATAATAACCTTAGCTCTAAGCAAGTCCTCTAGGTTAATAACCTCTCGCTAAGCGTTCTCTATATCTTCCCTTACTCTTTAGCGTTAGGTTATTATAGCTACTATAGTTATAGTAATATTAGTATATTATAAAGCGTTATAATAACTAGAGACTAAGGCATCTATACCCCTAGAGCTATCTATTTAAAAGGGGCGTCGTTTTATACTAGCCCTTATAGTATTAATAAATACTTTTAAGGTCTCTATATTATTTTATAAAGTAGTAATACTTATCTAGAGGTCTACTAATAGGTTATTAATAAACCCTAGCTTCCTCGCTAGGGTTAGGAGTATATTATTATATTTTACCTCCCTCTCTATATAAACTAGCTTCCTAGATAGCCTATCTACTAGGTTTATAACCCCTAACTTATGCTCTAGGTTAAAGTTAAACGCTAAGAGTTTATATACCTATCTAATAAGCTTTCCCTAAAGGTCCTATACTAATATACTAATAACTCCCTTTAGCGCCTAGTAATCTATTAGAACTATAAACTTCTTTAATATACCCTAAAGGTAATAAGCCTAGTAATCTAGGCTTTTAATTATAGCGAGAAGCTCCTATTAGCTTACTCCCTAATACTACTTAGTATTACTAAGCTTTTATAAATAATAAGTAACTAGTTACTACTAGCTATTAATATATTATAATAGGATACTAGATATAGCCTTTATAGAAGTATCTATTTTAACCCTTATTTTATAAGTTAGATCCTAATATTAGAGAATAGTTACTAAGTAGAAAGTAGCTTAGAGCTATTTAAAAGCCTATTAGGCCTCTTTTAGCTAGTAAAATTCACTTCCTTTCTTATTATTCTTATTACCTTTTAATAGGGATATTATAGGGGCTATAATACTTAAATAGCTTATAATAAACTTATAATAGAAATTATAAAATCCTAGGAAGACTTAGATCTCACTATATATCTTAGATAGCTTCTATTTAGTAATAGCTCGGACGCGGGTTTAGTTTATTAATATACCTTTAGGTATAATAATATACCCTAGGAACTCTACTTATTATTAGTAGAACCTATACTTATTAAGCTTAGTATATAATACTTATTAGTAAAGCCTATAGAGTACTTAGCAAAGGTCCTTTATATATTACTCTCTTATCTTAGAGTAGATTATAATATTATCTATATAAGTAATATAATACGTATTTAATAGCTTAGCGAGCGCTTAGTAAATATATATGTAGAATATTACTAAGGCGTTTATAAGTTTAAATAGTATAATAGTATATTTAAAGTACCTATAATAAGTCCTAAAAGCTATCTTCTAGTAATCTTCTAGCTTAATATAAATATAGTAGTATATATCTTAAAAGTTAATCTTTAAAATCTATTTCGCTCTCTAAAGCCTATCTAATAGCTTACTAATAAAGGGGAGTAGATATTAGTTCTTTAGTATTACCTTATTAAAGCCTTAATAATTTATATAAAAGTATAAGGATCTATCCTTCTTAAGTATAAAGAGAATAGGGGTACCCGCCTTACTTATTAAGAGTTAAATCCGCCCTATTACTTAGTTATTAGTAATATATTAGTAGAGCTCCTCTAGCTAGTACTTATTTAGTAGGTAGATAGGCTTATATAGAGGTTTCTTCCCTTTAAATAAGTTAATAGTATATTCTATACCCTCTAGAGCTAGGTATTTCTTTACTAACTACTTATTAAATATTATTTATTCGCTAAGTAGCTCTAGTAGTAATTCTACTTTACCCTCTAAGGTATCCTCTTTACCTAGGGCTTTTATTAGTAGCTTATAGGGGGTAATATTCCCTAATATATATATAATATAAGCTCTCTAGCTATTCTTAATAAAATTTTATATAAATACTAATAGCTTAGTAATACTAAGGCGCTTATATCCCTAAGTATTTATCTAGGTATTAATTATAATACCCTCCTTTCCTATAGAGTATTATAATAGGAGGAGGTCCCCTACTCCTTTAGGGTAGGGAGCCTTAGTAAAGAGTCGCTATATCTTCCTTAGTTATCCCCTTAAGTTAATAAGGAAGAAGGTTAACTAGTATATATTCTAGCTTATTATAGAGGACCTATTAAACCCTTCTAATATAAGGGCGCATACTACTATAAGTTATAGTTATAAGGACTTTATTAGTTAATTACTCATAATATTAACTTAGGAATAGGAATTTATATCTATTATTACTTCTTATTTAGTAATATTCTAGAGAATAATTACCTATCTCTTAATAATATCTCCTCTTAAGAAGGTATCTAGTTTTAATATAAGTATAGGGGTTACTAATATAATCCCCTAGCCTACTTATTTTATAATAGGTTAAGTTCCTTAACCTCTCTTATAGATTAGATTATATTAACCCTTACCTTCTTAGTAAACGCTTAGTATCTTACTAGCGTTTTATTTATATTTTATTATTTATCTAGGTAATCTATCCTCTTATACCCTTTCTTCTTATAGCTAAAATATACTAAGGAGTTAGATATTATAAGTTATATACTAGGGCTAAATATAAGCTAGCTCTTATTAGATCTTTATAATATATTACTAACTAGTTAGTAAGGTATTAGGCTCTAGGAACCTCGCGTAGTCTTATAAGTAGAGCCCTACTAGCCCCCCTTTTAGCTTACCCTCGCTATAAGGGGGACCCTTAGTATATACTCTTTACTTATATATTACTACTTACTTTTGCTCTATAGGGTCTCGCTACCCTATTAGTAATATATCTCCTATAAGTATTATACTTCTATAGCTATATCCCTTAGTCTCTATATTTTAACTTTCTAATATTTAAGCTCCTTATATAAAAAGGGGGCTAGTTAGAAGTAGAGTATATAAGCCTTAGCCTTACTATCTTCTATACTAACTATACTTAAGTTCTAATATATTACTAACTATTTAGTAAAAAGGTATATTAGTAACTAAATCTCTTTCTACCTTATTATATCTAGCTTTTTATAATACCTCTACTCTTAAAGCTCTAGGTTAATATATTATTAGTAAATAAATACTATAAAGTTAGCCTAAGCTAGGTCTCCTTCTAGCCTAGCCTTATAGTATTACTACTAGGTCTATAGGGATAAGCTTATCTTTATAAGCGCTTATTAGAATTATTACTCTAGCGTACTACTAGTATATAGTTAGTATCTATTTTTAACTACCTAGATCTAGTTACTAACCTAGTTTATAGTAAAGTCCTTACTTATAGTATAATAGTTATATATAGGGGGTTTCTTATATTCTCTCTATAAGTACCTTATTACTAGGTAGTTAGCGAGTTCCTATAGTAAGGTAGTAGTTTATTCCTTATACTACTACTATTATAGATATATCTACTCTATAAAGCTCTCCTACTATCTCTATAGTAATTCTATTACTTAGGTAAGGATACCTAAGACGCTAGCTTCTTAGGGGGTCTTAAGCAGGGTACCCTATTAGCTACTACTCGCTATTTATTTACTAAGCGAGGGTTAGTTTACTTACTCTAGCGCTATCTAGGACTAGGCTTACCCCCTCGGGGTTATCTCTCTTACTATATTATTACTAGGGTTATCTATTCTCTTATTATAGTATCCGCGCTATATTCCTTATATCTTAGGGCTTAGCGAGTAGCTTATATTATATTAGCTAAGACCTTATTAGTTATATTCTATATACCTAGCTTAGAGTTTATTATAATTAAACTCTATTACTAATTTATTAGTATATTATTACTAGTTTATGTTCGATATTCTAACTAGTATTAGTTTTTTAAATTAAGGTAGAAGTAATAGAGTTATAAGAGTATAGCTATAAGCCTAAATTAAAAAGGGCTAGAATATTAAAACGTAGGTATATATAGTAATATTAAACTATTACTTAACCTTCTAAGTCTCTAGCTTATAGAGTTTTCTTAAGGATATATATAGTTACTACTAATTCGCCGACGTTTTACTAATAGCGTGGCTCTGCACCCTGCACCCGCTATTATTCCTTATAACTACTTACTAAGTAGTTATTAGTAATAAATCGAAGAAGTATTAATTAGAGCTTTAGGGGAAGTATCTTCTAATACTTAAGTATAAAGGGGGTACCTAGACTAACTTGAATTAATTTATATTTAACCTTAACGCGCGATTTAAAATAAATAAGATTATATTAGATCTAGAAAAGGTGCTATTTATTACTAAGTACTTAGAGGGACTAGTAATAAAGTAATAAACCTTATACCTCTCTATTAACTATAATAATAAGGCAAAGGATGTAACTTAGGTAATAATAAAGGACTAGTTAACTAATAGTATAGCTAATATAGGGTCTAGGACCCTTAGTATATAAAGCTAGCTTAAGAAGACCTACTAGTAATTAGGATAATTATACTAGAGCTTTATTAATTACTATAAAGGGATCGAGGTAGAGAGCCCCTATTAATAACTAGAGGAGATCTAGGTAGCTAACGTAGTGGCTAGGCTAGACCCTAAGCTTTAATACTATATTATAGTAAATAGGTTACTAAAGTCGTAGCTTAACCTTAATACTAGGGCTAGAAATACTAAACTTATAGTTAATATATAGATATATAACGCACTAATAAGGGACCGGGGGGCTAATAATAAGGGATAATAACTAGAGGGCTAAACCCTTAACTAGGAGGGGTAAACCGAGGCTCTAAAGGGATAGGCCTATAGGGATTATAGTAATACTAATAACTACTAATAGGATACTAAGGACCTACTATAGGATATTAGGAAGGAAATTATTTATTATAGTTATAAGAGGAAAGGCTATATCGCGCTAAGGTACTTATATTATAAGAAGTATAGCTACCCCTACTATAAAGGGAAACCTTACCCTAGTAAACGACCTAAGGAGGACTAGGTAGTAATATATATAGTTTAATAGGGTAGTAGCTAGCTATATTATATTAAAGTAATAATATAGGTCTAAGCTATAAGTAGCTAGAAGACTAGTGCTATACTTATTAATTATAGAGCTAATAAGAATATTATAAACTAGAGGATTATAACTAATACCTAACTAGAGGCTAATAAGTTAGAACCTATTAGGGGAATATAAGTATCTAAGGGACCTAACTATAGTATATAGAAATTAGTAACTTAAATAACTAATAATATAGGTATTTAGCGGATAGCTTGATATAATTTTAAGATTAATAATAGTAATAGTTATAATACTATCCTAGGGATTCCTTAGTATATAATAGAGAGCTCTAATCTTAATTAGAGGGAGTTAGGCTAGACCTTTCCCTTATATAAGAAGAGTATCCGCCTTATTATAACTATAAAAGAACTTAGGTATATTAAGAATAAAGCAAGAGTAATACTTATAGGAGTATTATAAGTTAATTAGATATTAACTACTAATTACTAGGAGAATACCTAAAACCCTAAGGATATTAAGAGGATTAAAATAAATATCCTATTAAAATACTAGGATTTTAAGAAGGTATTTAATATTAATCTAATAAGAACTATACTAGAGTTTAGGATTACTAGGAGCTACTTTATTAACCTAGAGCTTAGGACTAAGGCCCTATTTAAGCCTATTTACTTATTAGCTAAGAAGGAGTTGAAAAAGTTAAGGGATTATATTTATAAAGCCTTATAAAAGGGATAGATTTATTTATTAATAAGCTTAGTAAGGGTACTAATTTTATTTATCTTAAAAAAGGGAGGTAAGTTAAGGTTATATATAGACTACTAGGGGCTTAACTAGGTAATTCTTAAGAACTATACCCCTCTCCCTCTAATTAATAAGATCCTTAACTAGCTCTCTAGAGCTAAATACTTTACTAAGCTTAACCTTAAGGATATATACTACTAAGTAAGGATCTAAGAGGGAGATAAATAGAAGATAGTATTCTATATATAATATAGCTATTATAAATATTATATTATATTATTTAAGCTTATTAATATACTTACTACCTTCTAGATATTTATTAATAAGTTACTTATAGGCTTAGTTAATATTAATTATATTATATATTTAGATAATATCTTAATTCTTACTAATAATATAGACTCCTATATAGAGGCTATAAGATAGGTACTTACCTAGTTAAAAGCTAATAGCCTTTATCTAAACCCTAATAAGTATAAATCTTATAAGGAGGAGATTAAATTCCTTAGGTTTATAGTCTTAGTAAATAGAGTTATTATAAAATATAAGAGAGTCTAGGTCATAGCTAAGTAGCTAGTACTTATTATAATATAAGAGATTTAGTAATCTCTAGGATTTATAGGGTTCTATAGGAGATTTATTAAGAACTACTCTAAGATTTATAGCTTATTTACTAACTAACTTATTAATATAGCTAAACGATAGCTAGTAATAACTAGGGAGGTATTAGTTACCTTCTATTAGCTTTATACTTTATTTATAGAAATACTTATATTATATTACTTTAATCTTATACTCCTAATTTAAGTTAAAACTAATATATTAGACTTTATAATAGGGGTAATACTAAGCTAGTTAGAGGGGGATATCTAGAGACTAGTAGTATTTATATTTTAAAAGCTTAAGGGTATATAATTATAATATAGTATACTAGAGGTAGAACTACTAGCTATTAGGGAAGTAGTAGTAAGGTAGTAGTACTACTTGCTTTACTCCTAGTATTATATCTAATTTATTACTAACTACTTAGGTTATTAATACCTCGCTAATAAAAAGACGCTTAGTAGCTACTAGGCCTAGCTATTATAAGATCTATTAATATTTAACTTTAAAATTAAATACTAGCTAGGTTACTATAACCTAGCTAATAGCTTATTATAGAGGCCTAATTATACCCTAGAGGATATAGAAATTAATAAAGCTAAGGACTCACTCCTATAAGACTTCTTATAACGCTTTAATAAGACTATTATTTAGAGGGTAAGTACTAAGTAGTAATAAGGTACCTAACTACTAAATACCTTATTAGAATAACTTATACCCTCGCTCTAGGAATAAGTTAAGGAGGCTTAATAGAAAGACCCCTTTTATATTAATAAGGAGTAGGAATAATAAGGTATAAGGTAGTTATTAGATAATATTAGTACCCTAAGATATTAGGAGGGCTTATATATCCCTAATGATTACTTACTTTAAAATAAAGTCCTTAGAGATTTTTATAATAAACTATCTAGAGGTTACTAAGGGGTTATTAAGATATTAAAAAGGATTAGAAAATCATTCTTCTAGAATATATAGAAAAGCGATATAAGGGAATATATTAAGATATATATAATATACTAATATATAAAACTAAGATATTACCTCCTATATAGTGAATTTATACTCTTACTAGTACCTAGCTAGCCCTTCTAATAAATATCGATTAACTTTATAATAAAACTACTACCCTCTCTAATAATAATAAATAAGCTATATAATAATATTCTTATTATTATTAACTAGTTTATAAAATACTCCCTATATATCCCTACTAGGGAGTTACTTACTACTAATAGGTTAGTTATATTATTAATTAAATATATCTTCCTTATATTTAAGCTCCTAGAAGCTATTATATCTAATTAGGGATTACTATTTACTAGTAATTTCTAGTCTAAAGTATACTACCTATTAGTTATTAAGAGGAAGATTAGTACTACTTTTTATACCTAAACTAATAGCTAAATAGAACGCTAGAACTAGAGTATTAAGCACTTTTTAAGGACTTTCTATAATATTAACTAGGATAACTAAGTAATGTAGCTCGACCTAGCCTAATTTATTTATAATAACTCCTACTATAAAGCTACTAAGTCATTACTTACTAAGCTATTAATACGATACTCCCCTCGTAGACCTAATAATATCAAACCCTAGTTAAAGGGTTTAGTCCTAGTAATATATAAGAGAGTCTATAGCTTACTTACCTAGAGGTTAGCTATTACTAACTTACTTTAGAAGTATAATAAAATATATAATAGGTTCTATAATTAGAGGAGGACCCCTATTATTTTTACTATAGGAGATCTTATATTACTTTTAATAAAAAACGTTAAGTAGAGGTAGCCCTCTTATAAACTTTCTAATAAATACCTAGGCTAATTTAGAATCTAATAGGTAATTAATAGAGGATAAGCGTATAGGCTATAGATTAATTAAAAGTACTAAATTTATAATTATTTTTATACCTATATAATTAGAACCCTTTTTTAGCTTAGCCGTTTTATTATAAGATATCCTAATTAATAACGACGATAATATCTATATAATAAACTATATTATTACGTATAGGGGCCCTAGATATAACTATTAGTATCTTATTAATTAAAAGAGCTATAGTAAACTAGATAATTTATAGGAGCTATAATGTAATATATCTATAGACTTATAAAACGATTATAAAGCCTAATTATAAGTAAAAGTATTATAATCCTTATATAATTTAATAGGTAACTTAATAGGTAAATAGTAGTTAAGTAGAAATAGGGCACGCTAGCTAGGTATCTGAATTTACTAGCCTAAAGGCCCTTAATAAGGCGAAAAAAGACTAGAAAAACGCTTAAAAATAACCATATATAACCTAGAGGTTATTGATAGCTTATTAGGGGCGCTCCTAAAGATTTTATATTTACTAGGTGCTAATACCCTCCTTATTAGGACTAGTTATATCCCCCTTAATATCATTATCTCTTAAATAAATTAATAGGGTAATAAATAAAGTAATTAGAACCTCATAATACTACTTTAAGTTAGAAATACTAACTAGAGGAGTACTAGTAAGGTACTAATAGAGATTAAGTTAACTTACTACCTTATTATAAGCCTTATTTACTTCCTTAGTATATTTAGCTTATATATCCTATACCTCTAGCTACTAGCTAGCTAGCTACTCTATTTCTAAGTAGTAATAGTAAAGCTCCTTATATTACTTATATAATAACTTAGTTTACTTCTTAACCTCTCTAGCGACGTGCTACTTGTATTTAGCTATATCCTCTGAAGTAACTACTTAGTAGTTCTTTATTTCTATAGAGATCTTAGCCTGCTTAGCCTTATCCTTCTTAAGTATTATAATAGCCTTATTCTTCTTAACTTAGAGGGCTTTCTTAACTATAAGCTAGGTAGTAAGAATCTCCTCTTAAATATAATTAGATACTAATAGTAAAATACTAAGGAGGTACTAGAAAGGGCTGGAACTAATAGGAACTAGGAAGATAATAAATAATATAGCTCTACCTATAAATAGGTAAGAATATTAAGAGTAGGCTTAAAAGATATATAGAATAATTCGCAGATCTAATCTAAAGAGATTATCTAAATCGAGCGTAGATTTACTAATAAAATACTAAAAAACGAGGTATAGGATTATTAAGGTATTAATTATAATAATATATATCCTATCCTAAAGTCTACTATACTCCTCTCCTCTACGCTCTATTCTATAGTCTTCTTATAATAAGTCTATATAATAAGGGAGTTTTCTAAAGTTATATAGCTAAGTTTATCTTATCTTATTCTAATTATCCCCTTAAGACTCTTTATAATATTATAAAGGAGAGTCTTAAAAATAAATAAAACTACTTTATAGAAATAGTAAATAAACTCTATTTATAGATCTAATCCCCTAATAATATCTTCTAAATAAGCGATCTTATTATTAAGAAGGTTCCTTAGGTTTAACTATTTTCTATTATAAGTTATATCTTAATAATAGCTTTATTACTTCTTCCTCTTTATTATACTCCTTATCCTACTCTAATCCTTAGTATAGCTAAAACTACTTACCCTATTATACTAGGTGCTAGAAGTTATAATAATACGCTCCCTTAGGCGTGTTCTATTTAATTTAATCCTATTAGTAAACTATTTACTAGATATAGTCTATATAGCTATAGTTATACTTATTTAAAAGACTAGGCCTCTTAAGATATAATAATATATCTATAAGTATTGAGCTCGGAATTACGCCGCAGCCCCTTCGCAAAAAGACTATAACAAATTCACCTAGTTCGCAGGTATAATTCGGGAAACACTATATAGGTATTTTAACCTATACCCTCTACTAGTTAAGGAAAATAATATAGGAACCCTATATATTCCTACTACTTATAAGCAAACCCTTATATAGAGTTAGACGCGCGCCATACCGGGGCTAATTATATTAGAGCTAAATAGGCTACTAAGGCTCTTATAGTAACGCCCTCGCTAAACCTTCTAGTAAGGCGAAAGCTACTATATAAGATAACTCCTTAACCTAAAAAGTTAACCTTCTAGTAAGGTATTGCAAATACTACTATATAAGAGGTAACTCCTTAACTAAAGAGGTCTTTCCTAAGAGGTTCTTATAGCTAGAAGTATAAAAAGCTCTACTACTATAAGCAGGGCTTTATACCTCTCCCTCTTCCTTATCCTTATCCCTTAACTATATTAATACTAAACCCTATATATAAAAACGCTAAGCTTATACGAGGCACGCCCTTTAATACTAATAACGCGCGAGAGCTCGCTAGAGAGTTTAGTATTAATATAATTAATAAAACCTACTCCTTCTTTAACTACTCTATTATATATAGAGAGCGTATTATTAATATAGCCCTTAAGAGGGCTCTTATTAATACCCCTAGAGGGGATACTCGCTATTATATTATAGCTAAGTAAGTAGACTTAGTAGTAGAAGCTAGGTAGGTCGTTATATACCCTATAGAGTAGCCCTTCTTCGAGTAGGTCCTCTATACTATTAAGGCAGAGGCGGCCTAGGCCTGAACGTCGGTAAGTACGGCTTCCGCTAAATAGAGAGAGCATTACTAACGATAGCATAGCTACTAGCGGATAAAGCGGTAATAGAGGCGGTATTAGCAGCGCGGGTAGTACGCAAGAGGAAAAGTCGATAGTTTCGTAGTCTATTAAATAATTAAAAACCACGTTGTTATTAATATGAAGTTAAAGATCGTGAGGCTATTAACGGGCACGTATAAGTGCGGCTATAGTTAGGAAAGTTACGATTACGTGACTAAAGGCTATGTATTATCAGGAGGCGTGGAGTTAGAAGGTCTGTTGCACTTAAGCAGGTAAAATCACTATGCAGTAGCCAGAGGCCATATCTATAAGTATAGTTCTTAGGTATAGCTTAAGAGTTATATTATAATTTACTATCTATAAGACTTATAACTAAAGCTAATATCTAAGGTATTTAAGCTTATTATCTAGTATCTTAGATAAAGCGGACCTAGATAATACTAATAATCTATAAATAGGTTAAGAAATATCTACTATAAGAGATAGTATAATATTATTATTATTTCTAAAGTCTATTATATTACTATTTATAAGTAAAGGAGTATAAGGGTATAAAGGGAAGAAAGATACTTTCTTAAAGTCTTCTTAGCTTAATAGGGTATCTTATAGAGCAATATTATTATTAATAGTTAAGTTATAGAACTCTATAGTAATTATAGATATATATTAAGTAAGTAAGGGGATTTTAAAGTTAGAGAATAATATACTATTACTTAAAGTTGTACTATTAAAACGTAGAGATAGTAATCCTTCTTAAATTAGAGGTCTAGCTTATTTAATATACTAGAGGCTATATATAAATCTATCCCTCTACTAAACTAAATTAACTATCTAGGTATTAATTAATAGGAGCTTTTAGAGTTATAGAGGGGCTCCTATCTTATAATACTACGTATTAAGGTCCTATATAGCCTCGATAAAGCGCTAATTACTATTCTAGTCCTATATAGAGTTATAATAGAAGTAGTAGCTAGTTAACTAGTTTATAAAGATCGTAGCCTAGTAATAATTACTATAATTTAGTAGAAAGAAAGCCCTAGTAATATCCTAAAGATTCTTTACCTCTACTCTTTTAAGCTCTATAGAAGCCTTATTAATTTCTTTCCTAAGTTATTAAGCTAGTTTATAGATTAGGGTATAGATCTTATAAGGGTAGCTCTTAATTATAAATATAAAAAAGGCTATAACCTCTAAATTATCTAACTCCTCTTATCTTATTAGCTTCTCTTATATATTATAAAAGTCTAATAAGTATTCTACCTAGGCTAAAGTTATAATAAATAACCCTCTTCTATACTAGGGTATTAAGTAATTTATAAATTCTTAGTTCTATTATATATATTATAAGACTACTAGTATAAGCTTATCTTTATTTAATATAGGGTTCTTTTTAGGTCTTATAGTATTTAATCCCGCTAAGATATTAATAGGGTTAAATATAATATCTCTTAGGGTAGTAGGGGTTAAGTAAAGTAATATAGATAGTTTTATAGACCTAGGGTAGTTAAGATATTTTATAAAGTTAGTTAGTTATTATAAGTTATAATCCCTCTTTTACTTCTTATAGTTATTCCTTCTTTTTATATTCTAGATATTTAGTTCTTTTAATAATCCTTCCTCTCTATCTAACTCTTCTAGATTAATAGGAATTATTAAACTAGTTTATAAATTAGTATTTTTAAATATTAATAGGTTAATATCTATCTTATTTAAAGAGGAAACCTCTAGGTTTATAAATTAAGGGGTATACTTAGCTATTTAATATTTAATATCTTCTTAAGCTATCCTTTTCTTAATTTCTTTATTTCTTAATTTAAAGTATTAATTATATAAAATTCTATTTACCTTTAGTTAGGTCTAGTATACTTTAGGAGGTATTTTATTAATAAAAGCCTTTAATAAATAATTAATCTAAGCTTAATACCTTATCTTAATAGGCTATTTTAGAGATACTAGGCCTCTAATTTATATAAAGAATCTAAGCTTATTAATAAAGTAGAGACTAGAAGCTTATAGTAGAGGGTCTATATATTAAAGTTCTACTAGGTATACTTATCTTATTAAAACTTCCTTAGCTTTATATCTTAGTAAAAATCTCTTAGTAATAAATATTAGAGTTTATAGTTATCTTTTAGCTCCTCTCCTTAACTACTAATTATTATAAAACTAGTTTCTCCTATCTTATAAGTTAATTAGTAGACCTATAATAAGTACCTTAATAGACTTAGGTACTTATAAATAAATAAGGAGTATATTAAGGGACTTAGCTTTAATTTAAGTAACTATAATATCCCTTATATCTCTATTTTTGAAATCGTTTATTATACCTCTAACTATCTTATAATAGAGTAGTTAGCTAAGCTTAGTACGCCTTATAATATAGCGAGTAACTACTAAGATATCCTTAGTATATATTAAAGTTACTATTTTAAATATATTAATAGTATTAAATATACTAGCTATAACTTATTATAAGTATTAAGGGTAAATTATCTCCTCTATTACTTCTAAGGTCTTATTCTAATACTTAATAAGGATATATTTTAATACTACGTTGAAAGGGTTTATTTAACTAGGGATATTATCTATTCTAAGTAGAGGGTATATATTATATTTAATTAGCTAAGGCTAATAACTAAGCTTATTAAGAGGTCTAAAACCTAGGATATCTCTATTATTTTATCCCTATACTTAAAACCTACTTATACTTAGTTTATTAGATATAAGCTCTATTAAAAGTCTAATTTTAAGGATAGGAAGGTTTAAAGATCTTAACTCCTAGATCTATATATTTAACGCTTTATTAGTATAAAAAATAATTTTCCCTATTATAATATATTAAGAGAAAGGTTAATAAGGAGAAAGTATAAGGAATTTATAGACTAAAGAGCTAAATAGAAGTAATATTTAAAGAAAAAGAGGAGCTATAGTATAATAATTAATATTATATAGTTAGTAGATAAGTTAAGTTTAAAAGTAAATAATATATATATAAGGGAGAGAGAAACTAGAGGGCTTAAGGAGTAAGGAGTATATTTTTATATCTACTAATTACTTTAATAATATAGTAATTTATTAGTAGCTTATAAAAAGAATAATTAACTCTCCTCCCTTACTCTCCTTAGCTTTAATAAAATTAAACGAACTTAGGATAATAAACTTCTAATAAATAGAATAGTAAATTAGGGTAGTTATATATAGGGAAAGAATAAAGGAAATAATAGTTAGTAGTAGCTATTAAAATAAGTAGCCTAGTTATAAACTAAATAAATATCCTCCTCTATCCTCTATTATTAACTTCTCCTCTTATAATAACTACTTTTAGCTAGCTACTTTAATCTTTATTTAACCCCTTTATACTTTCTTTCTTATATCTATAAATTATATCTTCTTATTATAGCTAATTATAACTTCCTTATTTTAAGTATTAAAAATACTAATTAACCTCGCCCTTATTATCTCCTATTCGTAGTAACCCTTTAGGTCTTTAGTCCTAATATCCCTATATTTAAAATAAAGAAAAATAATATACCTCTTTTTATCTAATATTCTAATAACTAACTTTAGGTATTCCTTCCCTTCTTTTTAATATCCCTATACCCTCTAGCTAATAATTATAATCCTTAAGTAGCTATAAGCCTTATTTAGCTTTATCTTAATATTCCTAGTAATAAATACTTAGAGGTAGCGTTTATACTATAGATATTCTCTAATAAAACTACTAAGGTAATAAAGCTAGCTTTTTAGAAGGCCTATCTTAGTAAATAAGACTTTAAATAAATATTTAGGGTAACTAAGGGGTCTAGAGAATTCTATTATTAAGTCTTTATTTATACTTCTATTACTTTCCTTACTAGCTTATAAGAGATAAAAGTCCTTTAGCGTATAGTAGTTATATATAATTTATTTATTTAATCCGAAGGCGGTTATAATATAGTACTCTATATTTACTATAAAGAGCAGGCCTATACTACTAGGAACCCTACGTTTAGTATTTATATTTATAAACTATACTTTAAGTATATCTCTATACTAAGTACTTCTTATACTAACTACTTCTTCTATAAAACTTAAGAGAGTTACTTATATAATAATCTAAGTATCTATAAGTACTATAAGTATAGAATTAAGTATAATAATAAGGTTAGGAGGAGTAGAGAATTTAATAGTATTAAGGAGATCCTATAGTTCTAAATTCTAGTAGATACTATAGTTATAGCTATAGCTAAGTTCGACTTCTCGCTCCTTTATAATAAATATTATTAATAAGCCTAGGAGTATTACCCTAAAGCTAGGTTTATATACTCTTATTACCTTTTTATAATAGAGCTACTTCTAGAGTTTAACCTTATAGAGATTATAAACTACTTAGGGCTTTATATTATAAATTAAGGTAGGGAAATAGGGTTTCTAGATATATTTATATAATATATAGGGGGGGGTAAAAAGGAAAAGGAAATAAAAAGCTAGTTAGGTTTTAATAGGAAATTAAGATGAATAATATATAAATAGGTTTATAAAGCTAATATTAAATTATATCTAGGTATAAAAATTAATATAATCCTTTTTATAAGTATCCTTCTCTTTCTCTTTAGTAGAAAGTAATCTAATATTAGTAATAATCTTTTCTAAGAAAAAGGGGGGAGTAAGAAGGGTTTACTAATATCCCTACTAGGGGCTAATAACTATGATTTTAATACCCTCTTTCCCTTTCTTTTCTTCTCTCTTATTTTTAAGTTATTAATTCTATATTTATTTAGTAAGGAGGGGTAGCTTTAGTATTATTATTAGGAGGTTAAGGATCTTATATTTTCCTAGGCTTAATTACCTTATTATAACTACTAATAGATATTAAAGTTATCTAGGCTATTATTATATTAAATAGTAGTAAGGGGGCGTATTTTAAATAAATAAGGAGTTATTAATACTATCTCTTACTCTTATTCCTAAAGTTTAGGAATATTATCCCTAGAAATTTAAACTTTTAAATTAAGACATAAAAAGAAGGGAAAATTAAAATAAGTTTATAAATTATTAATTAAAATAAGTTATAATAAAAGAAACCTTATATATTCCCTAGATCTTCTATCTTAATATACTCCTTCTTTTTTTCTTCTATTATTTTATAAATCTTAATAATTAGTTATTATCTAGCTTTTAAAGCTTTAATTACCTTCTCTAAATCTTTTAAATATTATTTTAATTATATTACTAAATATAATAACTCCTCTTCTTTCTCTTAATTACTTTCCCTAGGTATTATAAATTCCTCCTCTTCTTCTTTCGGTATATAATTATTATACTCTTTATTCCCTAGCGCTAAGAAGACTTTTATTAGGTTTCTTTTTAAATTAGATCTATAAATATCTAAATTACTCACTTTTTAATACCCTTTAGGAGCTTAAATAAATTTATAAAGTTAATTCCTACTAAATATCCTTTTAATAACCTTATTACGTATTAATATTACTAATTAATATAATAGAGCGTTTAGAGCTTATAAAAGGATATAAAAGGGGCCTTGGTATTAATAGTTAAGCTTTTTAATAGATGACTTATTAATAGAGCCCTTAATATTAAATACTAGTACTAAATTACCTACCTCTAGCTTCTCCTTCCTTATAGTCCTCTTATATTAATTATTATAATATTCTATAGTCTTCTTATATTAACTATTAATTATCTTTTTAGCTTATTTTCTATCCTTATTAAGTTATAAGAAGGCTTATAGATATATTTAAACCTCCTCTTCCTTTATTATTACTAAATCCTAATTAAAAACCCTCTAGGTTAGTATTAGGGTTTTAATAGGAGTAATAGGCTTAAACCTATATAGTAAGTAGAAAGGGCTAAAGCTAGTTAAAGTATAAATACTTAATTAGTTTATAAATAAGGTAGTAGGAAGGTATAGCTAAGGGTTAATATCTCTCTATCCTCTAGTCTATATTAATAATATGTAAGTAATTAGCTAATAACTAGTCTTAACTATACTATTAGCCTTTAAGTTATATATAGATATTACTTTCCTCCTTATATTATATTTCTTATTAAATTTAATAATAATATCCTTATTCTCTAGCCCTCTATTAATAACGAGTTCGCTATATAGTCCGTAGTAATAAATAATCTCTTCCTAAATAAACTTAGCAATCTTAGCTAAAATTACTCTCTTAAGCTAGTAAGCTTTAGGCTATTCTATTAGTAGATCCCTTACCTTAATAAGGTACTATTTATCTACTCTTTATATATCTAATAAGATCCTAGTAAAGGGTAGTACCTTTAGGGAGCTATAGGTCCTTATATTATCTATATATTAAGCTCTCCTCTTTTAGTAATTAGGGTAACGTCTTAGGGATTTACTAATCTCTATATATATACTAGCCTAGATATAGTAATTAAATAGTCTTCTAGCTATAGCTTACTTACCTTAATAAATACACTCTTTATAAGCCTTTATAATTAGCTTCTTCTACTACTTAGGATTATTAGTAACTTATTATAATATTAGTTTTTAATTTATTAGTTTAGTAAAAAGTAAGTAATTATAAATATAATAATCTAACGCTCTAGTCTTAAAGCTATAATACCTTACTAATTAAATTCCTAGAGGGTATCTCTATATTATTAAATAATAAGCGATTTATTAAGAATATACTAAATAGGTTTATAAATTATTAAGAAGTACGTCTAGGATATTTATTATATTACTAATAACTTCTATATTTCTTACTAGGACCTCCTCTATATATTACTTATTACTATAGTATTAAGCTTAATTAAGGAAAGAACTAGCTTCTATATCTATAAAGAAGATCTATAAATCGATCTAAGAGTTATTCTCCCTCTTAGCTTCTTTATTAATAATATTAGAAGGTCCCCGGGGTTTTTATAATAAGCTATTTACTATTATATTCTAAGTACTATAAATATATTATATTTTAAAGTTAAATATTTAAATCTATATAATCTAGTAAATAATAAGGGCTCCTAGGAGGTTTATAGCTACTCTATTAAGTTATATAACTAATATCTAAGTATTTATCTCTAGGATAA
>JAVHLU010002134.1:0-21153 GCA_036785755.1 Colletotrichum ledebouriae
ACCTTTATAATATATAAGGGAAGCTAATAAGATAAGAGGAGTTAGATAATTTAGAGGTTATAGCCCTTTTTATATTTATAATTAAGGGCTATCCTTATAATATCTATACCCTAATCTATAAGCTAGCTTAGTAACTTAGAAAAGAAATTAATAAGGCTTCTATAAAGCTTAAAAGAGTAGAGGTAAAGAATCTCTAGGATATTACTAGGGCTTTCTTTCTACTAAACTATAATAATTATTACTAGGCTATAATTCTTATAAACTAGTTAACTAGCTATTACTTCTATTATAACTCTATATAGGACTAGAATAGTAATTAGCGCTTTATTAAAACTATATAAAACCGTAATATATAGTATTATAAGATAAGAGCCCCTTTATAACTCCAAAAGCTCCTATTAATTAATACCTATATAGTTAATTTAGTTTAATAGAGGGATGGATTTATATATAGCTTCTAATATATTAAATAAGCTAGAGCTCTAATTTAAAAAGGATTACTATCTCTATATTGTAGTAGTATAACCTTAAGTAATAATATATTATTCTCTAACTCTAAAATCCCCTTAGTTACTTAATATATATCTATAACTACTATAGAGTTCTATAACGTAACTATTAATAGTAGTATAGCTCTATAAGATACCCTATTAAGCTAAGAAGACTTTAAGAAAGCACCTTTCTTCTCTTTATACCCTCCTACTCCTTTACTTATAAATAATAATATAATAGACTTTAGAAATAATAATAACATTATGCTATCTCTTATAGTAGATATTCCTTAACTTATTTATAAATTATTAATATTATCTAGGTTTACTTTATCTAAAATACTAAATAATAAGCTTAAATACCTTAGATATTAGTTTTAGTTATAGGTCTTATAGATATTAAGTTATAATATAACTATTAAGTAATACCTAAGAACTATACTTATAGATATATTATTATATCTTAAGAGGCCTAGTCTTTTAAATAAGTATAACTATAGCTATATAGACTATATCTAGTAGAGGGCTAACTAGTAGGATTAGATTAAGTAGAATATACCTAAGGGAGTATATTATTATAACTTCTCGCGCCTAATATAATAAGGTAAGTAGTTTTAGTTATACTAAGGATTAGAATAAGATAAGGAGTATAATAAAGAGGAAGAGATAGTAAGGCTATTATTAAAATATAACTTATAATAGAAAATAGTTAAACCTAAGGGACATTTTTAATAATAAGATTACCTACTTAGAAGATATTATTAATAAATTAGATCTATAAATAGAGTTTATTTACTATTTCTATAAAATAGTTTTATTTATTTTTTAAGACTCTCTTTTATAATATTATAAAGAGTCTTAAGGGGATAATTAGAATAGGATAAGATAGACTTAGCTATATAACTTTTAGAAAACTCCCTTAATATATAGACTTATTATAAGAAGACTATAGAGTAGAGCGTAGAAGAGAGGAGTATAATAAACTAGAAGATAATATATATATTATTATAATTAATACTCTAATAACCCTATACCTCGTTTTTTAGTATTTTCTTAGCGAATCTACGCCTAATTTAGATAATTTCTTTTAATTAGATCTATAGATTATTCTATATATCCTTTAAGACTACTCTTAGTATTCTTACCTATTTATAGGTAGAGCTATGTTATTTATTATCTTTCTAGTTCCTATCGGTTCTAGGCCTTTCTAATATCTATTACTAATATATAGGGACCCTTCTAGTAATATCTATTTAAAGCGGCTTCTAAGTAGTTATAATTAATACTTAGCTATTAATAGCTCGACCTATATAAGCACTATTTACTACTAAATAAGTTACTAGTTATAGGAATACTTAATAGGTTAGCCTCGTCTATATAGCTAGCTAGCGTTATAAAAACCCTAGCGCTTTATCCTTATAATCTTAAGTAGAGTATATCCTTATATAAGAGGTCCTTAAATATATTAATATATTAGCTTATATTAGAGACTAGGGTCCTTGCTTATTCTTATTTAAGGATATCTATAATCTCTATATTAGCCTAAGTAAGTATAAAGTAATAATTTACTACTTAAAGAAAAGTTTTTAAAGCGAGGGTATTACTTATTTTAAAAAGCTTAAGCTAAGTAGTATAGAGGTAGATACCCCTAAAGTCCTTAATCTAGGTATTAGGATTAATACTCTTATTTACCTTTTCTAGGACTTAGATATACTCCTCTTAAATAATAATAAGAGTACTAGCCTCGCTTAGAGTATAGTAATATTTAAGATTAATAATAAGGCTATAAAGGGTTATATCCCCTTTAGTAAGAAGTTCTATATATATAAGTATAATAATATTATAAGTAATAATCTCTATAACTAGATAGTTAATCTATTTAAACTCTTAGTTCTTATAGGTTTATATAGATTTTTTTATGGCGAGCGAATAAAAGTACTCTAGGTACTATTCCTATATACTTATAATATTCTTATTAATTATAACTAGGGTAACTAGAGGCTAAAGGAGTTATAATTTATTTATTATCTATATCCTAATAGGAGACTTAGGAGTAGTCTTAGAAGTAGTATTAGTAATAGCCTCTTTTAGAGCCTCCTAGTTAAGTAGAGCGATATATTAGTTATGAGTGCTCTTCTCTTATAAGTTATTAATATCCTAGTTTTACTTAGTAATATATATATTAAGAGTTAGGGTTTTAAATAAGGTCTTACCTAAGTATAAAGGTCCCTTAGGGTTAGCTAGGTTAATATACTTTTAGATTCTAATAGCTTAAGCTTTAGCTTAGATTATAATATATTAAGTAATAAAGTCCTTATATATAATTAAGTAGTATAACATTATAATAGTAGTAATAGAAGATATTATAGTTAAGGTTATTTAGAAATAGAGGGTTTATAGTAATAGAGGATAATATATAATAAGGAGGAAAGAAGGAATAAGAGAGAGGAAGTTTTAATAAATACTTTTAATAATAAAGGCCTATTTTAAATAGTAATTAGAGGTCTAGTTAGAGCTAGGCTTATAACTATTAAAAAACGTCCTATAAGGCTATATTTATAGTTATTAAAAAGCTTATTCTATTATAATAAGAATAGCTATAACGTGGTTACTTATAACTATAGTTAGAGGAGCGACCCCTAGAAAAAGGTCGCTCCGGAGCTGACGTTAGTTATATACCGCGCTGGGAACGGACGATGCTAAAGGCATCACAACAGGAAGCCTTGAACCCCCCTGCTTGGTGCCCAATCTTTCGGAACCATGTGGTCATAAATAGTTTAGGAGATCTTTTTGATTTTTCCAAAGATTCAGCTAAGGTCAGTAGCGTATATGTGTGGGATATGAGGGTGTCCTCGAGGCCCGCAGGGCAAAGACGGAACTGGCCAGCGGTTTGGTTCGAAAATTACAAAACAGATGTGTGGCTGGTACGAAAGCCCTCTAGCAAGCATCACCTGTGCGAGGCCAATTTGCGGACTAGACACCGAAGATCGCCGATGGACCTGAAATGGTATCGCTACTTGATTTGCCTCCGCGGTGCTGTAAAGATCAATAGCGTGCTAATATCGGATATACGGTAAAGATCTTCGAAGGAGCTGATTATAATGACCGGCAGAATCGACGAGAAGTGAACATGTCTAGTCGTAAATCTTTGATAAGAATCTGTTTAGCTAGTATTCGGTTTGTACATCATGATGGACATCTACCAGCCGGGCACCCTCGGCCACCAGAGACCACGCGATATACGAACACAACCCCGAGCGTCGATTCATTGTCACACCAAAATCATCTACGCGGGATCTTGGGAAGCTAATGAAATTAATTTCAAGTCTTATCTGGAATAAGATACTAGAGTATACAGTCACCAGGAATTTGGACATGCCTTATGATTCAGGACCATCGCATTCTAAAGCACGGACGAGCAAGGCCCGAGGGGCTTCTCGTATTGACTATTGTCCCTGGAGATATTCTGTTGATGACATGCTGATATCAGAGAACTGGACTGCGAGATTCTACCTGAGTAGTACACAGGATGAAGTTTCCATTGTTGGCTTGGCTATCCCCGTCCGACAGAAACTTGCATGGAGGCCGTGAGCTCATATTTAGCTGTGACCAATATTTTTCCCTATAGCCAGACCGTCATCTCAAGCTTCGAATTGACGATAATCATCATTTCAACGGAGCTTAGTTCTCCATTGATCGTGGAAATGCTGGATTCCTCCCCATGCTGCAGGGCGCATGTCTCACATCCAGTGGAATTCTCAACAAGCCTAGGCCATTCGCGGCTTCGCCTTCGCTATCGCCATTACCCATAATCAAGGCATCTTTTCTCCGATCTTCGTTTTAAGGCGAATACAATAGTGTCACGAGCTAGGATAATATCGCAGGGGAAAGGGCTTAGCAGGTTAAGTAGGGAAGTCCATAGGAGTTAGGAGAGATAGGGAGGTACTAGGTAACTACTAGATAGGCCCTCTAGCCCTTACTTAGTAAACTAGAGGGCTAGAGAAGAATATTTAACCTTTACTACCCCTAACTATATTAACTCTATTACTCTATACTATATTAGTTTATAATATATTCTTCTCTCTTACTTATATTAATAGGGATATAGACTATTAGAGTAGTATAATATATAATAATATAATACTTACCTATAGGTTTATTAGGGAGATAAATATAGTATTACTATTAGGATTCCCTACTAGCTAGGAACGACTAAATAGCTAAACCTAGGATAAGATACTTATTAAATAAAATAGCGAGCAGGGTATTAATAAGGGACTAAGTAGTTAATTAATAGAGGTTAAATTAAATTAGCTTATTAAAAAAAAAAGAAAAGAAGGAGTAGCTAAAATATAAATAGGAATATCTTAAGGCTTTAAAAGCTAGCTAATTATTAACCTTAATAAATAACCTTATTACTTACTAGGTAGTTATTAGTAATAAACTAAAGAAATACTTATTAAAGCTTTAGGGGAAGTATCTCCTAATACTTAAGTATAAAGGGAGTACCTAGACCAACTTTAATTAATTTATATTTAACCTTAACGCGTAATTTAAAATAAATAAGATTATATTAAACCTAGAAAAAGTGCTATTTACTACTAGGTACTTAGAGGGATTAGTAGCGAAGCAATAGACCTTATACCTCTCTATTAATTATAATAATAAAGCAAAAGATATAACCTAGGCGATAATAAAAGACTAGTTAACTAATAGTATAGCTAATATAGGGTCTAGGACCCTTAGTATATAAACCTAACTTAAGTAGACCTACTAATAACTAGGATAATTATACTAGAGCTTTATTAATTACTATAAAGGGATTAAGGTAGAGAGCCCTTATTAATAACTAGAAGAGATCTAGGTAGCTAACGTAGTAGCTAGGCTAGACCCTAAGCTCTAGTACTATATTATAGTAAGCAGGTTACTAAAGTTATAGCTTAACCTTAATACTAGGGCTAGAAATACTAAACTTATAATTAATATATAGATATATAATATACTAGTAAGAGACCGGGGGGCTAATAATAAGGGATAATAACTAGAGGGCTAAACCCTTAATTAGGAGGGGTAAACCGAGGCCCTAAAGGGATAGACCTATAGGGATTATAGTAATACTAATAACTACTAAGAGGATACTAAGGACCTACTATAGGATACTAGGAAGGAAATTATCTATTATAGTTATAAGAGGAAAGGCTATATTATACTAAGGTACCTATACTATAAGAAGTATAGCTACCCCTATTATAAAGGGAAACCCTGCCCTAGTAAATAACTAGAGGAGGACTAGGTAGTAACGCGTGCTATTTAATAGGGTAATAACTAGCTACGTTATATTAAAGCGATAATATAAGTCTAAGTTATAAGTAGCTAGAAAACTAGTGCTATACTTATTAATTATAGGGCTAATAAGAATATTATAAACTAGAGGATTATAACTAATACCTAACTAGAGGCTAATAAGTTAGAACCTATTAGGGGAATATAGGTATCTAAGGGACCTAATTATAATATATAGAAGTTAGTAACTTAAATAACTAATAGTATAAGCATCTAGCGGATAGCTTTATACGATTTTAGGATTAGTAATAGTAATAATTATAACGCTATTCTAGGTATCCCCTAGTATATAGCGGAGTGCTTTAATCTTAATTAGAGGGAGTTAAGCTAAACCTTTCCCCTATATAAGAAGAGTATCTATCTTATTATAACTATAAAAAAACTTAAGTATATTAAGAATAAAGCGAGAGTAGTATTTATAAGGGTACTATAAGTTAACTATATATTAACTACTTATTACTAGGAGGATACCTAAGACCCTAAGAATACTAAGGGGATTAAAATAAATATCCTACTAGAGTACTAGGACTTTAAGAAGATATTTAATATTAACCTAGTAGGAACTACGCTAGAGTTTAGGACTACTAGGAGCTACCTTATTAACCTAGAGCCTAGAACTAAGCCCCTATTTAAGCCTATTTACCTACTAGCTAAGAAAGAGTTAGAAGAGTTAAAGGATTATATCTATAAGGCCCTATAAAAGGGATAAATCTACCTATTAGTAAGCTTAGTAGGGGTACTAATCTTATTTATCCTAAAGAAGGGAGGTAAGTTAAGGTTATATATAGACTACTAGGGGCTTAACTAAGTAATTATTAAGAACTATACCCCCCTCCCTCTAATTAATAAGATCCTTAACTAGGTCTCTAGAGCTAAGTATTTTACTAAGCTTAACCTTAAGGATATATACTACTAGGTAAGGATCTAGGAGGGAGATAAGTAGAACATAGCATTCTATATATAATATAGCTACTATAAATATTATATTATATTATTTAGGCTTATTAATATACCCGCTACTTTCTAGATATTTATTAATAAGTTACTTATAGGCCTAGTTAATATTATTTATATTATATATTTAGATAATATCTTAATTTTTACTAATAATATAGACTCCTATATAGAGGCTTTAAGATAGGTAATTACTTAGTTAAAAGCTAATAGCCTCTATATAAACCCTAATAAGTATAAATTTTATAAGGAGGAGATTAAATTCCTTAGGTTTATAGTCTTAATAAATAGAGTTACTATAGAATATAAGAAGGTCTAGGTAATAACTAAGTAGCTAGTACTTATTATAATACGAGAGATTTAGTAATTTCTAGGATTAATAGGGTTCTATAGGAGATTTATTAAGAATTACTCTAAGATTTATAGCCTACTTACTAACTAACTTATTAATATAGCTAAGGGATAGCTAGTAATAACTAGGGAGGTACTAGTTACTTTCTACTAGCTCCGCGCTTTATTTATAGAAGCGCCTATACTATACTACTTTAATTATATACTCCTAATTTAAGTTAAAACTAATATATTAGACTTTATAATCAGGGTAATACTAAGCTAGTTAGAGGGGGATATATAGAGACTAGTAGTATTTATATCTTAAAATCTTAAGGGTATATAATTATAATATAATATACTAGAAGTAGAATTACTAGCTATTAGGGAGGTAGTAATAAGGTAGTAGTACTACTTGCTTTACTCCTAGTATTATATCTAATTTATTACTAACTACCTAGGTTACTAATACCTTACTAATAAAAAGACGCTTAGTAGCTACTAGGCTTAGCTATTATAAGATCTATTAATATTTAATTTTAAAATTAAATACTAGCTAGGTCGCTATAACCTAGCTAATAATCTATTATAGAGACCTAACTATACCCCGGAGGATATAGAGATTAATAAAGCTAGGGACTTACTCTTATAAGACTTCCTATAACGTTTTAATAATACTATTATCTAGAGAGTAGGTATTAGGTAGTAACGAGGCGCCTAACTACTAAATACCTCTCTAGAATAACTTATATCCTCGCTCTAGGAATAAGTTAAGAAAGCCTAATAGAAAGACTCCTTTTATATTAATAAGGAGTAGGAATAACGAGATATAAAGTAATTATTAAATAATATTAATACCCTAAGATATTAGGAGGGCTTATATATCCCTAATAACTACTTACTTTAAAATAAAGTTCTTAGAGCTTTTTATAATAAACTATCTAGAGGTTACTAAGGGGTTATTAAGATACTAATAAGGATTAGAAAATCGTTCTTTTAGAATATATAGAAGGGCGATATAAAGGAATATATTAAGATATATATAATATACTAATATACGAAGTCGAGATACTACCTCCTATATAATAAACTCATACCCCTACTAGTACCTAGCTAGCCCTTTTAATAGATATTAATCAACTTTATTACAAAACTACTACTATCTCTAATAATAATAAATAAGCTATATAATAGTATTCTTATTATTATTAACTAGTTTATAAAATACTCCCTATATATCCCTACTAGGGAGTTACTTATTACTAATAAGTTAGCTATACTACTAACTAAATATATCTTCCTTATATTTAGGCTCCTAGAAGCTATTATATCTAATTAGGGATTGCTATTTACTAGTAACTTCTAATCTAAAGTATACTACCTACTAGTTATTAAGAGGAAGATTAGTATTACTTTCTATTCCTAAACTAATAGTTAAATAGAACGCTAGAACTAGAGTATTAAGTAGTTTTTAAGGACTTTCTATAATATTAACTAGGATAACTAGGTAACATAGCTCGACCTAGCCTAATTTATTTATAATAACTCCTATTATAAAGCTACTAAGACGTTACTTACTAAACTATTAATAGGATATTCCCCTTATAGACCTAATAATATTAAACCTTAGTTAAAGGTTTTAGTCCTAGTAGTATATAAGAGAATCTATAGCTTACTTACCTAGAGGTTAGCTATTACTAACTTACTTTAGAAGTATAATAAAATATACGCTAAGTTCTATAATTAGAAGAGGACCCCTATTATTTTTAATATAAGAGACCTTATCCTACTTTTAACTAAAAATATTAGATAGAGGTAGCCCTCCTATAAACTTCCTAATAGATATTTAGGCCTATTTAGGATCTAATAAGTAATTAATAGGGGATAGGTATATAAGCTATAAGTAGATAAAAAATACTAAATCTATAATATATTCGCACCTATATAATTAGAACCCTTTTTTAGCTTAGCCGTTTTACTATAAGATATCCTAATTAATAATAATAATAATATCTATATAGGAGACTATATCGTTACCTATAGGGGCCTTAGATATAACTATTATTACCTTATTAAATAGAAGGGCTATAGTAAACTAGATAATTTATAAGAGCTATAATATAACGTATTAATAGACTTATAAAGCGATTATAAAGCCTAATTATAAGTAAAAGTATTATAATCGCTATATAATTTAATAGATAACTTAATAGGTAACTAGTAGTTAGGTAGAAATAGGGTATACTAGCTAGGTATCTTAATTTACTAGCCTAAAGGCCCCTAATAAGGCGAAAAGAGATTAGAAAAACGCCTAAAGGAAATACTATACTACCTAGAGGTTATTAGTAGCTTACTAGGGGCGCTTTTAGAAATTTTATATCTACTAGGCGCTAGCGCCCTCCTTACTAAGACTAATTATATCCCCCTTAATATTATTATCTCCTAAATAGATAGATAAAGTAATAAATAGAGCTATTAGAACCTTATAATACTACTTTAAGTTAGAAATACTAACTAGAGGAGTACTAGTAAGGTACTAATAGAGATTAAGTTAACTTATAACTTTATTAAAGGCTTTATTCGCCTCTTTAGTATACTTAGCTTATATATCCTATATATCTAGCTACTTATTAGCTAGCTATTCTATCTCTAAGTAGTAGTAGTAGTAGAGCTCCTCGTTCTACTTATATAGTAACTTAGTTTATTTCTTAGCCTCCTTAGCGAGGCGCTACTAATACCTAGTTATATCCTCTAAGATAACTACCTAGTAGTTCTCTATCTCTATAGAGATCTTAGCCTCCTTAGCTTTATACTTTTTAGGTATTATAGTAGCCTTATTCTTCTTAACTTAGAGGGCTTTCTTAACTATAAGCTAGGTAATAAGGATTTCCTCTTAAATATAATTAGATACTAGTAGTAAAGTACTAAGGAGGTACTAGGGACCTACCTTATTCTTTATATACTATACCTAAAAGTTAGGCGTAGAACTAGCCTTATCTATAAAGCGTTTAATCTTATTAGTAGCGCTTATTATATAATAGGTAGCTTATAATAAGTTAGTAGATAAGAAATAGAAAATACTAAGTAAAATATATAGTAATATAAGCCTTACTATTACTTATTTTAATATAATACTTATATTTAATAGAGGTATCTAGGAAATAAATAAATTAGTAATAAATTTAAAACCTAAAACTAGTAAAGTACTAGATAAGTACTAGATAAAAGCTAGGAGCTTATTATTACTCTTAAAGTAGAGAATTAAGCTTATAAGGAGCTTAATATAGGGGAGATCTTCCTTAGGGGGCTCCTACTTCGCTATAGCTAGGAGGTACTAATAGCAGGGGCACCCCTAGAGTATACTTATAGTAGGGAGGGGAGCTTTATTAATAGTATTAATAGCATTAGTAGTAGAGAATAATATAATAATAAATTTATTATATAGTAATTAAGATAAAGTTATTAATAGGGGAATAGGGGGCTAATAGTAAGTTATTAGTAGTAATAGTAATATTATAAATCTAAAGAAGTAAGAAGGAGAGATTTAATAGAGCGAGATTTTAAATAATAATTATATATTTTTAACTTAATATTAAAACTAGCTTTTTATATAGCTAAAAGGAGGATAATCTCTAGATTATTATATTATTTAACTTTATTTAACCTTATTATATATAAGGAGGTACTAGGTAGTTATTAGATAATAACTAGTAGCCCCTTATATTATAATAAAAGCCTTACTTATCCCTAGAGGGAGAATACCCTTATTAGACCTATAAAGGGGCTAAAAATATAATAATAAGTAGAAAATATAATAATTTAGAGAGCGAATCTAAAGTAATAAAAATAAGCCTAAATAATAATACGTTTTAGTATAACCCTATAAAAGAAGGAGTAACCCTTATAAGGGGGCTTAGCTATAACTATCTAAATAACTACTAAATAGCCCTAGACCTATTAGATAAAGCTATAAGAGTAATTAGAATAGGGGGATTAGCCTTATTACTAGCTTATTACTCCTCTAAGCTATAAAGTCCCTTAATACCTAGGTATAAGAGCTATAAGAGTATTTAAGATAGAGGATAGGTATCTTACTATTAGTTAACTACTCCTCTAAGCTACTTAGCTATCTAAGGAAGAGTTATATAACTAGAATAAGGGATATTAAATTCTAAACCTATAGAAACTAAAAGTTATAAAATCCTATAGAGAGGTATTAAATACCCTCTAGATAATTACTAAATAAACTAGTCTAAGGGTAAACTAGTTTAAAGGGGGAGGATTATATTATAAGCTAGGATAATATTATAGGGGAAAGGGCTTAATAAGCTAAGTAGGGAAGTCTATAGGAGTTAGGAGAGATAGGGAGGTATTAGGTAACTATTAGATAAGCCCTCTAGCCCTTACTTAATAAACTAGAGGGCTAGAGAAGAATATTTAACCTTCGCTACCCCTAACTATACTAACTCTATTACTCTGCACTATACTAGTTTGTGATAGATAGAGTCGTGTTTTTGTGAGGATCCTTAGTTGTTGAGCTTGCGTCACTAGCTAATATTTCACGATCGGTTACTACAAGATCGTGTAGGTACGGAGGGTCGATTAGAACGTCGATTTTCCACGTCTTACGTCCTTGTGGGCCTTCTTCTCCCAGGTACCTTTTTGACTGCAAGCTATAACAATGCCACGACAGTGAGCTACATTCTCCAGGTCGAACTACTTGCTCGATGGGTGTCTCATGGACTGTGGATTGCTAGGAGCTGTACGAAGTCGGAATTCCACTCACCTCCAGCTGATGTTGGCTTGGACCACGTCCTGTATGCCTTTGACATATCGCTCAACTTCCATGTCAGCATTCCCGCCCCAGTGTGGCAAGCGGCTCATGACGTCGTCCCATTCGCGGCACCGTTCCTCGAGTAGAGACCCGACAATATCGAAGGCCTCCTGCGCAGATGTCCCCGCCATTCGACAGGCCGCCACCATGTTGAACGGGCATCCTTCAGACTAGTGTACGGATTCCAAGTCAGCAATTGAGAACATCCACAGAGATTGAGAGAGTGTGCCTCTGAGGCGAAACCTACCTCCTCCTTGCGATACGAGAGGATGTCGTTGGGTCTAGGAGTCCAGAGACGCAAGTCAGTGATGGTCCAACTTTGCAGTCTCGAGCACTAAGCATGATAATGGACACTGACAGGATGACAAAGTCTGCACCGAGGCGCTCCAGACTCTGGATTGCGAGATCATTGAAGGCCTCTTCTGGTACCTGCAGAGAATGCGCGTATTCGACCAGATGGTAAAGCGGTGCGACTCCAACCGACAGCTGACGAGTTTCTAGCATATCCTGTAGGGACGGGATACTGTGATTCGTAAAGGTCTCTACATGTCTTGCAACACCTGCGGCGTACAGCTCCATAGACCTTGCGAAGCGTCCCTGAACACCTGCAGGTTCTCCTCATCAGCACATCAAATGAAACATGGTTCTCGTTCGGGTAACTCGAGCATACCGGCGGGAGCTCCCTGGATGCGAAAAGAAGGCCTTAGCGATGGAGTCACTCAAATATGCATCTCAGAGGGCAGCTCACCTCTGACAGTCTCCTGAAGACGTCGTCATGGGCCTGGACCACGGGCAGCTTGCTGCCGATATAGCGCCGCTGGCCCAGCATGTTTGCCATGAGGCTGTCGAGCACCTGTCGTGAGGTCTCCAGGTCGGTCCTAAGATGCCCGGAATCGAACACTAGGCATCATTCAGCTATAAATCTCTGTCACGTCACTTCCGTTTGATGACGGAAAACATACTGTCGTCAAAAGGGAAGACCTGCGCGGGAATGTCAGAGTTGGCCATGCTGGTGCCTTATTCACACCATGCTTTGAAGGCAAAGCCACTGCCCGTCGGGACTCACCCAATTCCCCCAGTCACACACAGTTCGAAGCCTTTCTTCCGGAGCATCTGGGGCAGCGATCGAGCAGAAGTAGGAGAAGTCGCAAGCGTTGACCTTCTTCCGCATTTTGGGAGAGAAAGAGCATTTTCTTAGTCCGTTTCGTCAGCCATGGCCGTCACGTCAACCGGACGAAACAGCAGCCTTTGGAAGTCGATCCGCATACCTCGCGAGCCATTCTTCTGATAGCAACTTGGCTGTCATGTAGTTTCGATTTACCCTAGGTTCCTGGACCAGGAAGCACCGGAACATGTCAGGAAGCGTGACGACAGTTCGAGCAGCCATCTCAATAGCGATTGTCCGAAGGTTGGATGACAAGTCTGAGAAAACATAGTGGGCGAGGTCTAACACGCACTCGACATAGGTAAGAGTCCGCAATTTTCAGCTCTTTGTGGACACTTCAGGTGGATAAGTGAGGCTTGCAAGGGATTTACTGATGATGCACGCCGAGTTTCCTTGGCGATGCACCGTTCTGGAAAGGGCAATTGGCCAGATGTGCTGCACTAAAATATGACAGTCTCGTACTTAAACGGCCCGACCCGATGCATGCCGATGACCAACTTTCCATTCCTAGACAATCCGAGCTCATCGTGACGTGGAACTCGGAAGCCATCAACATGAGAGTCTTCAGTTTCGGTAAGAAGAACGATGAGGATGTGCGCATCGTGGGGAACTACTCGTTTCTCTGGACCAAGGACCACATCCCAAAGGACAAGACCGAGCACTTGCGGCAGACATACGACGGGATAGGCGCGGCAGCCGTCGACAGCATTCAAGAGATCCATCGCCAGAACCTCGCTGAGCATTTGGGCAACGCAGGACAACTTCGCTGTGCTCCAGGAACATCAAGAACAAGACGAAGCATTGGGCCGGTTATGGAATGATGTTCACACCGTTCCGGACTGGGTCGACTGGGATCAGCTCGCGCGCGGCCAAAAGTTCTTCTACCGCTATGCCGTGGCTAACCTGATGGGTTTCGCCCTGCAGGGCTTCGTCGGCGAGAACTCGGCATCCGCAGGCGTCGTTGGGGTCCTGGTGCGCACCGGCGGCTTCAGTACCCGTGTGCTGTTTCGCCGGCTCCTGGAGACTTTCCAGATGCTCCTTGAGGTTACCCACAGCCTCGAGTATATTCGTCCTGGAGGCCGCGGGCACAAGACGGCAGTGCGTGTACGCCTTTTGCACTCGATGGTGCGGCAGCGCATCCTCAAGATTGTCCAGCACAAAGGGCCATCCTATTACGACGTCGAGACGTACGGCGTCCCCATCAACACGTTGGACTCAATGCATGCCCTAACAACCTTTGGCTGCAATCACGCCTTCATTCAGCTGCCGCTAATGGGTATCTCCGTACCTCGGCAAGAAATCGAAGACTACGTCGCGCTATGGCGATACATTGGCCACGTGCTCGGCACGCCGACCGATCATTTCACCTCTGCGGCCAAGGCAAAGGTCCTCATGGATAGTATGAGCTTCAACGAACGCCTCGTGACGGGCATGTCACTCGTAGCAGGTCACAACTTTGTCGAGACGGTCCGGGATTTGCCGCCCGTCAATCTCTCGGCCGGTTTTATCGAGGCCGGCAGCAGGGTGCTCAACGGCGACGCCCTGTGCGACCAGCTCGGCATGGGAAAGCCCGGCATATACTACTATGCGTGCTTTCGGGGCTTCTGCTGGTTGGTGAGGGCGCTTGCGAAGACGCAGCGGTTGTTCCCCGAGTTCGAGGAGAGGGTTATTGCGTTCAACAGGGAGACTCTCCACAAGGCCATCATTCAGAGCGAAGGTGGTCTTGGGGGCGGAAGCAAGATGGAGTTCAAGCATGTGCCAGATGGGACTTTGACCAAGAAGGAGGACAAACTCGGCAAGAGGGAGCAACTAGGGTTCTATGAGAGTCCTTTTGACCTGGTCTGCTTCGTTTCGTTCGTTCTCGGATCTCTTCTGGTTGCAGGGGGACTGATTGTAGCTATGAAAGCTGCCACAATTCTTGTCCCGTCTCCTGATGTGAAGGTTTAGTCAAATCGTCTTTCAGCGCGTGTTTTGGCGCTTCAATATCGGCGTCCTTCTTCAGGCATCCAACGACTTCTTCCGCCCAACGGCGCTCCCGTTCTCTGCAGCCACTATGTCTTCTCAGTCGGTCTCAATGAAGCTACACTAGGAAGCTACACTAGGCATTGCCTACCAGTTAAACGACCCACAGACATTAGAACTTAGGCATATACTTTTTATCAAACGTAATTGTCGAATGGTACTTTTACATGTGGGATGATTTCCCCCCCCCCTTTTTTTTTTCTCCAAAGCAACCCCGGTCATCACACGTAAACCCAAAAGCTCTGCCATTTGCTACCTTAGCAAGGAGATCTAGGAACACGTGGCGGATCACCTACAAGATCCTGCTGTGCCTTGTTTCCTCTCAGCCCTAATCATCATCGGCCGGTAGCGTCGAATCTCGACGGCCATTTGCGGCTCTTTCGGGGGCATCCACAGAGAGTTACTGGCCAGCTGGGCCTTCTACTTGCGAGGAACCTCTGCTCTCTGCTTCTTACTGCCAAACGCAAAACCCGAGTAGCAATATCCGTTGCTATCAAGGTTGATGAAGAATTCATTCCATTTGAGCACCCGCATTTTGAGCAGCCGTCTTGGTAAGAAAATCCTCCTTTCCCACATGTGAGACCGTGAAAAGCCTTCTTTTTAGTGTCACGGCGCTGGGTTGCACCTACCTGAACTTCAGGTCACGTGATCGCTAAGCAACTCTTTAGCCTTCTAGGGCTATACTAGCCTATAGTTAGACTTTTCCCTTCTTCAATCTAGAATCTACTTAATAAAATATAATTAAAATATATTAACCTTTATCTATTTACTATTTATAATACTATCCTATATTTATCTATCTATTCTCTAGAGATAGAAATATAATATCTTAATTAATTATTACCCTAACCTTATTAATTAACTAATAGAAGTATAATACCTAATTAAGCCCTAAGCGTACTAATTTATACTAACTAAGTAACTTAAATTTAATTAATACCCCCCCTCTACTTTACTAGGGAGCGCTAGCTATAGCTAGCTCTAAGGAGAATACTTCTATTAATAAGGTTATATTATAAGTAAAATAAATCTAATTAGTAATATTATATATTCTATTCTCTATACTAAGGAGCGCTAGCTATTAGCTCTTCTAATAGAATATTAATTATAATATCTAATATTTAATATAAATAAACAGTATAGTAATCTCCTTATATAATAATCTCCTCTTAATATATTATTTTTTATATACCTCCTACTCTTATTAGAGGTATATATATTAACAAAGATAATAAATGATAGGAAGTAAGTATATTATAAGCTATACTAAGTAATAGCTATTTTTTTATAACTTATATATTACTTAAAATCTATAAGTATTTTATAAAATAAATAAATAAGGAGATCCTTTAAAAATTAGAGGTAATTCTTAGTAACTACTTTATTAAAATTAGTTTTTAATAACTACTTTATATCATATTTTAAAGTTTTATTTACTAAGTCTAGTTATATTTAACTTTATTTAACTTTAATAAGGGTATAAATATACTAATAAGTACTTATTCCTACTAGCTACTAGCTCTTATACTTATTAGAGGTATATATATTAATAGAGATAATAAGATATAGGAGGTAAGTATATTATAAGCTATATTAATAAGTAGCCTTCTATTTTTATAGCTTATATATTACTTAGAATCTATAAGTACCTTATAGAGAAGTAGTATTAATAGGCTATATTTAAAGAAATAGACTTTCTTATAGTATTTATAATAGGATAATTACTAGATAAGTAAATAATATAATAATCCTTTTATACAATACTCTCTTCTTAATATATGATCTTTTATATACCTCTTATTTTTATTAGAGCTATATATACTAAGGGAGATAAAGAGAGATAGGAGATAAGTATACTATAGGCTACATTAATCAGTAGCAGCCTCTAGCCACTATACAGTAATTTTACCTACTTAAGTGTAATAGACCTTCTAACTCCGCGCCTCCTAATAATACATAGCCTTCGGTCACGTGATCTTGCTAACCACGTGCGTCTACCCTAACGAACCACCGTCTTAGTAACGAGAAGCTATATATAGCTTTCACCTTGCTAGAAGGTTTAGCGAGGGCGTTGCCACGAGAGCCTTAGTAGCCCGTTTAGCTCTAATATAATTAGCCCTAGTATAGCCCGCGTCTAACTTTATATAAGGGTTTACTTATAAGTAATAGGAATATATAGGGCTTTTATATTATTTTCCTTAACTAGCAGAGGGTATAGGTTAAAATACTTATATAATATTTCCTAAATTATACCTATAAACTAGGTAAATTTATTATAGTTTTTTTATAAAGGGGCTATAGCGTAATTCCAAACTTAATTAACTAGTAGCTTTTTATTTTTATAGCTTATATACTACTTAGAACTTATAAATACCTTATAAAGAGGTAATATTAGTAAGCTATATCTACTTAAGCTATATATCTCTAGGGATAACTTTAAGGTCTAACTTAATAATAAGGGCTAGCTTATATATTACTTAAAATCTATAGATATCTTATAAAAAAGATAGGTAAGTAAGTCCTAGAAAGCTTAAAGGTAGTCCTTAATAATAAGGGCTTTATATTATATTTTAAGGTTTTATTTCCTAAGTTTAGTTATAACTAACTCTATTTAATAATAATAAGAGTATTAATATACTAATAAGTATTTATTATTTACTTAAAGAAATAGACTTTTTTATTAAGATATATAATATAGATAATTACTAAATAACCAAATAGTATGGTAATCTTTTTATACAATACGCTCTTCTTAATATAGTCTTTTATATACCTCTCGCTCTTATTAGAGCTATATATATTAAGAGAGATAAAGAGGGATAGGAGGTAAGTATATTATAAGTTGTATTAATAAGTAGCTTTTTATTTTTATAGCTTATATATTACTTAGAATCTATAAGTATTTTATAAAGAGATAGTATTAATAAGCTAAATCTACTTAAGCTATATATCTCTAGTAATAACTTTAAGCTCTAAGTTAGTAATAAGAGCTAGCTTATATACTACTTAAAACTTATAAATACTTTATAAAGAAAATAAGTAAGTAGGTCTTAGAAAGCTTAAAAGTAGTCCTTAATAATAAGGGGTTTATACTATATTCTAAGGGTTTATTTACTAAGTCTAGTTATAGCTAACTCTATTTAATCTTAATAAAAGTATTAATATATTAATAAGTACCTATTATATACTTAAAGAAAGAGATCTCTTTATTAGGATTTATAGTGGGGATAATTACTAAATAAGTAAATAATATAATATACTTTTTATATAATACTCTTTTCTTAATATATAGTTTTTTAATATCTCCTACTCTTATTAGAGCTATATATACTAAGAGAAATAGTAAAGAGTAGAAAGTAAGTATATTATAAATTATACTAAGAAGTAGCTATTTACTTTTATAGCTTATATATTACTTAAAATCTATAGGTATTGTATTAAAAGAATACATAAGGAGATCCTTTAAAAATTAAAAGTAATCCTTAATAACTATATTACTAGAAGTAATTCTTAAGAACTACTTTATATTATATTTTAAAGTTTTATTTACTAAGTCTAGCTATAGCTAACTCTATCTAACCTTAAAATAAAGGTACAAATATACTAGTAAGTACATATTCTTACTAGCTACTAGCTAGAGCTTTATTATATATATAGAGCTTACTAATAAAGAGCTAATAAGGGCTAATAAGAGTAGTATAGACTAAACTAAGCTATATAGACCTATATTTATCTAGACTTAGGATAAATTAGCTTAATTCTTTAACAACCTAATTAGATTTAAGCTTTTAATATATAGGGGTTTAATAGTAGTAAGAGTCCTTTTTTCTTAGGCAGGCCTAGCTTCCTAAAAGGTAAAGATTAACCTTCCTAATAGAAGGCATTATTAATATACTAAATAAGACCTAACTAGTTAGTTATAGTTATAAGGCTATAATAATACTTATACCTAATACTAGAAGACTCCTAGAGCCTTATATTAAGGCCCTTTAATATTACTATACTACGCTACCTAATTATAATGCCCCCTTATATAAAGACCTAAAGGTTTTTAATTTAAATAAGCTTATATATAAATAGCCTATTAAAAGCTCATATATAAACCTTAATATAAAGAGATATAAAAGCTTAGCTTAGAGCGCTATTACTAAATTATAAAAGTTCTCTAACTTCCTTATTATTAATTATAATTACTTAGGTAAAAGTTAGAAAGTTACTCTTACTGTTAATAATATAATATAATAATTCTAAAATAACCCTAACTTAACCTTTACTTAGATTTAAAACTAGCTTATAAAGAGAGCTATTCAAAATAATAAGTCTTAAGCTTTATATACTAGATATATTACTATGAGTAATAACCTTTATATACTTTATAACACTACTCTCTATTTAAAATATAAAGATTAAGAGCTCTAGGAGTATTGAAATAATACTTGTATTACTAGTAATAATACTAAGTAATTTATTATACTTAAGCGCTACTAAGAAAAGTATAATTAAGCTTAATATAATATTACTATTATTACTAAGGAGTAAGATAAGATAAGAGATCCTAATAAAACCTTATTTTAGTATTTTAAGCGTAATATAATTATTACTCCTCCCCTAGTAAACCCTCCCTCTAGTAACTATAGCGCTTTATTTTAAGCGATCCTTAATTAAATAATATACCTTAAGAGTTAGATCTACTCTAGCTCGCTCTTATTAACTATTAGTAATAATAATACCTAGGCTGTTAAAATACCTAAGGTCCCTAGTTTTATAAGTACTAAGAGTACTAATTTATAAGAGTATAGCTATAGGCCTAAACTAGGAAGGGCTAGAATACTAAAACGTAGGTATGCGTAGTTATATTAAACTATTACTTAACCTTCTAAGTCTCTAGCTTATAGAGCTTTCTTAAAGGTATATATATTTACTACTAATTCGCTAACGTTTTGCTAATAGCGTAGCTCTATACTCTATACCTGCTATTATTCCTTATAATTACCCCCCCCTCTAAAACCTTAGTCCCTAAGGTATATTAGTAGGGTAATATAGCTCTATATTATTATAGATATCATTGCTAACTATAAGTTAGCGTCTCTACGCCTTTATTCTATCATTTACTTTCGCTCTCTACACTAGATCTAAGTACTTATAGCGAATAATATATTTTTATTTTCCTAGCGCGTTATAAGTATTTTTAAATTTTAATTATTATTATTATTTTCTAATTAGTTTCTAATAGTTATATAACTATTTAGTAATATATAACTAGTAATTATTTAGCTTTGTTATTTAGTAACTTAAAATATAAATAGGTATCTTCTTTTTAAGGTCTCTAACTTAGTTACAATTTCTCTTCTTTATAATCTTTTTTAATCTAGCTATTTCCCTTATTTTAGCGCTTATTTTATAAGCCTTTACAATAATTATTAAGTTTTCTCCCTTTTCCTTTTCTCTCTTCTAATCTTACTTATCTCCCTTTCTAGCCTCTTATTAATAGCTCTTTATAATATCTTATATCGCGTATATAGGCGTAGTTCTTATAAAATATATCTATAATCCTAAGATTCTTTCTAGCGATTTTATTAGTAATACTAATAGTAGCTATCCTTACCTTAGCTACTTTTATAAAATATATTAAGATATTATCTACCTTTACTATATATATAGTAAATACGTATACAAGTTATAAGAATAGGTATATAAGTAGCAAAACGGGCGGTAAAACAGCCTTAATAATAGATATTAATAGGCTGAGTGATATTATGATGAAAGCTGATAAATTTAAGCATAAGGAGGTATTTCTCCTGGAATTAATTAATAGAGAAATCGTTAAATATTAATAATATAATTAATATTATCTCTAAGTTATAAATCCTACCCTCGTAAAGTAAGGGGTAAGATACTATAAAACGTAACTATAAAGTAGTAGCTTATTAAGCAGAAATCGCGCTTAGATTACTATATAGTCCGTGTGCAATTTCTATATATTTATAGCTATAAAGCTAAGGATTATAAATATA
>JAVHLU010002135.1:0-21147 GCA_036785755.1 Colletotrichum ledebouriae
TGCTAATCTCTATATTAGTATTATATATAGCTATCTTAGCTATATTAGCTATAACTCGCTAGTTAAATAATAGCAGTTTTAATAATATATAAGGGGGTAAGGAAAGGGATATATTCGCTAGAACCTACTAATAGTATATAAAAAAAGAGAAAGGGAGGATTTTAAGGTCTATATTATTCCTATCTTAATTCTATAAGAAAGTATAGCTATTACTATTCCCTTAAAACTAAGGTAGGTCTATAAATATCTTCCTCTCTTTAAACTATATTTTTATTATTATTTATATCGTTATTATTTATTATTTATAAATTTCTTAAGTTATTATTATATTCGAAGTAGATTAATTATATATATATATATATTAATAGTAGGGATATATAGATATAGCGAAAGTACCTAACTCTCTAAGAAGCTTATAAAGGCTATTAAAAAGAGTAAAAGAATCCGCCTCTAGGTACTATTAGAAAAGGCTAGAACCGATAAGAACTAGAAAGATAATAAATAATATAGCTCTACTTATAAATAAGTAAGAATATTAAAAGTAAGCTTAAAAGATATATAGAATAATTCGTAGATCTAATTAAAAGAGATCCTCTCTATTAGGCGTAGATTTGCTAAGAAATTCCTAAAAAACGAGGTATAGGGTTATTAAGGTACTAATAGTAATAATAATAATGCTATTTTCTCCTCCGCTACGCTCCTCTCCTCTACGCTCTATTCTATAGTCTCCTTATAACGGGTCCGTACGCTAAGGGAGTTTTCTGAAAGTTATATAGCTAAGTCTATCCTATCCTATCCTAGTATAAAGAGAATAGGGGTACCTATCTTACTTATTAAGAGTTAGATCTACCCTATTACTTAGCTATTAGTAATATATTAGTAGAGCTCCTCTAGCTAATACTTATTTAGTAAGTAGATAGGCTTATATAGAGGTTTCTTCCCTTTAACTAAGTTAATAGTATATTTTATACCCTCTAGGGCTAGGTATTCCTTTACTAACTACTTATTAAATATTACTTATTTACTAAGTAGCTCTAGTAGTAATTCTACTTTACTCTCTAAGGTATCCTCTTCGCCTAGGGCCTCTATTACTAGCTTATAGGGGGTAATATTCCTTAATATATATATAATATAAGCCCTCTAGCTATTCTTAATAACCTCCATATAAATACTAATAGCTTAGTAATACGAAGGCGCTTATATCCCTAGGTATTCGTCTAGGTATTAATTATAATACCCTCCTTTCCTATAGAATATTATAATAAGAGGAGGTCCCCTGCTCCTTTAGAGCGGGGAGCCTTAGTAAAGAGTTACTATATCTTCCTTAGTTATCCCCTTAAGTTAATAAAGAAGAAGGTTAACTAGTATATATTCTAGCTTATTATAGAGAATCTATTAAACCCTTCTAATATAAGGGCGCGCGCTACTATAAGTTATAGTTATAGGGATTTTATTAGTTAATTATTAATAATATTAACTTAGGAATAGGAATCTATATCTATTATTACTTTTTTATCTAGTAACGTTCTAGAGAATAATTACCTATCCCTTTATAATATCTCCCCTTAGGAAGGTATTTAGTTTTAATATAAGTATAAGGGTTATTAGTATAATCCCCTAGCCTACTCGTTTTCTAATAAGTTAAGTTCTTTAACCTCCCTTATAAATTAGATTATATTAACTCTTGCTAAAAATCTTAATAAATACTTAGTATTTTACTAGCGTTTTATTTATACTTTATTATTTATCCGGGTAGTTTACTCTCTTATACCCTTTTTTCTTATAGCTAAAGTATACTAAGGGATTAGATATTATAGGTTATATATTAGAGCTAAACGTAGGCTAGCCCCTATTAGATCCTTATAATATACTACTAACTAGTTAGTAAGGTATTAGGCTCTAGGAACCTTATATAGTTTTATAACTAGAGCCCTACTAGCCCCCCTTTTAGCTCGCTCTAGCTATAGGGGGGACCCTTAATATATACTTTTTACTTATATATTACTTCCTATTTTTACTTTATAGGGTCTCGCTACCTTATTAGTAATATATCTCCTATAAGTATTCTACTTCTATAGCTATATCCCTTAGTCTCTATATTTTAACTTTCTAATATTTAAGCTCCTTATGTAAAAAAGGGGCTAGTTAGAAGTATAGTATATAAGCCTTAGCCTTACTATCTTCTATATTAATTATACCTAAGTTCTAATATATTACTAACTATTTAATCAAAAGCTCTATTAGTAACTATATTTCTTTCTACCTTATTATATCTAGCTTTTTATAGTATCTCTACTCTTAAAGCTCCAGATTAATATATTATTAGTAAATAAATACTCTAAAGTTAGCCTAAGCTAGGTCTCCTTCTAGCCTAGCTCTATAATATTACTACTAGGTCTATAGGGATAAGCTTATTTTTATAAGCGCCTATTAGATCTATTACTCTAGCGTACTACTAGTATATAGTTAGTATCTATCTTTAACCGCCTAGATCTAGTTACTAACCTAGTTTATAATAAAGTTCTTACTTATAGTATAGTAGTTATATATAGGGGGTTTCTTATATTCTCTCTATAGGTACCTCATTACTAGGTAGTTAGTAAGTTCCTATAATAAGGTAGTAGTTTATTTCTTATACTACTACTATTATAGATATATCTACTCTATAAGGCTCTCGTATTATTCCTATAGTAGTCCTATCGCTTAAATAAGGATACCTAAGATACTAGCTTCTTAGGGGGTCTTAGGTAGGGTGCTCTATTAGCTACTACTTACTATTTATTTACTAAGCGAGAGTTAGTTTACTTACTCTAGTACTATCTAGGACTAGGCCTGCCCCCTCGGGGTTATCTCTCCTGCTATATTATTACTATGGTTATCTATTCCCTTATTATAGTATCTATGCTATATTCCTTATATCCTAAGGCTTAGCGAGCAACTTATATTATATTAGCTACGACCCTATTAGTTATATTCTATATAACTAGCCTAGAGTTTATTATCATTAAACTCCGTTACTAATTCGTTAGTATATTATTACTAGTTTATTTTAGATATTCTAATTAGTATTAGTTTCTTAAATTAAAGTAGAAGTAATAGAGTTATAAGAGTATAGCTATAGGCCTAAACTAAGAAGGGCTAGAATACTAAAACGTAGGTATATATAGTTATATTAAACTATTACTTAACCTTCTAAGTCTCTAGCTTATAGAGTTTTCTTAAGGGTATATATATTTACTACTAATTTACTAACGTTTTGCTAATAGCGTAGCTCTGCACCCTGCACCCGCTATTATTCTTTATAAATAAGTAGTAGTAATATAGCTTATTCTTAAGGTTTCTTTTAGTAATAAGTATACTAAAGTAGTTCCTATATAAGTTATTTTAATAGATAGTTAGACTAATACTCGCTAGGACTCTTTAGTAACTATTTAATACTAACTAGGGACTATTTTTATAGACTTATAATAAACTTATTATAGTTTATCTTACTAGTTAGTTATAGAATACTAATAACCAGTTCTATATCTATTTTACTATATATAATAATTAATACCTTAGATTCGCTCTCTTTAGTATTCTTATAAAGTTAAGTAACCTTAGTTATCCAGTATTAAATATTATATTAATTATATATATTATATAGAGTATACCTCTCTTTTATTAAATATACTTTAGCAATTTTATATAATAGGTAAAAGTATTTAAGTAATAAATCTTTCTAATAGTCTAATTTATAGTTAGGGTCCTTAAGTTCCGCCTTCTTATCTAATATTAAGTTAGTATAATACTAGTCTAAGGTATATTTTAATAAGGTTTAATATAGGTTAAAGGTAATTATACCTAGGCTCCGTATGGTGGCTTTCGCAGCACCTTGCTGGAAGGTTCAGCGAGGGCGTTTCCAGGCCACGAGAGCCTCAGTAGCCCGTTCGGCTCCGATATAATTAGCCCCGGTGCGGCGCGCGTCCGACTTTATGCGAGGGTTTGCTTGCGAGTAGTAGGAACGTATAGGGTTCTTATATTATTTTCTTTAACTAGTAGAGGGTATAAGTTAAAATACCTATATATTATTTCCTAAATTATACCTGCAAACTAGGTGAATTTGTTATAGGCTTTTTGCGAAGGGGCTGCGGCGTAATTCCGAGCTTAATACCTAGGCTTAGTAACTAATATACTAGCTATTACTTATATTACTTCTTTGGAGAGAGAAGGAATATAAGAAAGCTATAGCTAGCTAAGAACCTATTAGAGTTATATAAAGGTTTATACCTAGGCTTAGTAACTAATATACTAGCTATTACTTATATTACTTCTTTCTTATTTATAGAGAGAAGGGATATAAGAAAGCTATAGCTAGTTAAGAACCTATTAGAGTTATATAAAGGTTTAATAATATCTCTTAGTTTAGCTAGTAGTTAAGAGTATTAATTACTTTAATTATTATTACTACTATAGCTTGGGCTACCTCTTCTATTATTTTAGCTTTTAGGGTTATTATTATTACTTCTATTATTAGGGTCTCTAGGTAGTATAGGTAGTAGTAATAATAGAGGAGCGTCCTCCTAATATTTAATATTCTAACTATATTTTTTATTTTTATTAAGGTATAATAATCTAGTTTTAGGGTCTTAAGGGCTTATCTTATTATAAAATTTACCCTAGCTATAAATACTTAGGTAATTCTATAAATTACTTAGCTTAGGTATAAAAAAGCTATTTTATTCCCTTCCTTAAGTTAGAAATAAAGCGCTGAATATATTTTTATTTTTCTTGAATAATATATAGAATATATTTAAGCTTAGCTCTAATATTAATATAGTAATAATATTCTTTAATATAGGTCTAAGAGGTAAGGGTTATAAAGTACTTATAAAACTTTATCTAAACTTATAATATTCCTCTAGAGTTAATAAGAGTACTAAGAAAGCTTTAGGAATTATTATTATATTAAGTTTAGATATAGGTTTTAAAATATTTAAATTATCTATAGCTTTAGCTCTTAGGGTTTTATAGCCTCCCCTCTCTTCATTCTCTTTAAAAAGGAGTATTAGGTCTAATATCTAGCCCTATTTAATCTTTATCTTAATATATAAATTATAATAAGGGAGGTTAAGGTAATACTACTATCTAATAGTATTAGTAAATAATTATAGATTTATTATATATACTCTTAGGATCTTATTTTAAATATATTAAGTAATTTTATATACTTCCCTATATAATAATAACTTTTAAATATATCTTTAGTAATTACTTAAATATTATTTAAAATTCTTATAAGGAATAATTATAATACTTATTTTTATAGCTAACCTAAGGAAGGTATACTTAGTTTAAGTAAGTAATATATAGAACTTATTAGAGTATTACCTAAGCGCTATTATAAAGTTTATAATAATTAAATAGTTAATAGGTTTTAAGAGGTTAGACTTAAAGCTTTTTTTAACCTTATAATTAGAAAGTAGCTTATAAAGTATTATTATTAATAAGATTTATTATCTCTTTAAGATATTCCTTAGTTAAAGAAAGTTTTAAGGTTTAATATCTCTTAGAGATATCTCTTAATTAAGGGAAATAGTAAAGGGTTAATATCTCTTATTAGTATTTCCTAGTTAAGGGAAAAGGGGAGTTTAGAGGCTTTTAATAATATATAATACCTATAAGTATTAACTACTAAGATATTACTTTATATAAACTTAATAAGGTTAGCTATCTATATAATTAAATACCTTCTTTAATTATAAGAGATATCCTTAGTTATAAGGGGATATAGCTAACTATTAAGATTATACTACTAATTAATATAGCTTATATAGTAAGTAAAAAATATAGGTAAAAGCCTATGATTTTAGAAGGTTTTCTCCTTAGAGGTAATAAGCCTTTTTATAAAGGTTTACTACGTTTAGGTATATTTAACGCGTTAGTTGTGTTAAGCGCCCTTCAGCGGGATAACTACGCTAAGCGCGTTTAGTATTATAGAGATAGAGTTATTATTATTTATAACTAGGTAGTTGTTATTATTGAGTTCGGAATTACGCCGCAGCCCCTTCGCAAAAAGACTATAATAAATTCACCTAGTTTATAGGTATAATGTAGGAAATATTATATAGGTATTTTAACCTATACTATCTACTAGTTAAGGAAAATAATATAAGAACCTTATATATTCCTATTACTTATAAGTAAACCCTTAAAATATTATAAAGTTAGATGCGCGCTATACTAGGGCTAATTATATCGGAGCTAAATAGGCTACTAAGGCTCTCGTAGTAACGCCCTCGCTAAACCTTCTAGTAAGGTGCTATAAAAGCTACTATATAAGATAACTTCTTAACCTAAAAGGTCGACCTTCTAGTAAGGTGCTAAAAGTAAACGCTACTATATAAGAGGTAACTCCTTAACTAAAGAGGTCTTTCCTAAGAGGTTCTTATAGCTAGAAGCATAAGAAGCTCTGCTGCGAGCAGGGCCTTATACCTCTCCCTCTTCCTTATCCCTTACCTATGTCGGCACTAGACCCCGCATATGAAAACGCTAGGTAGTTGTTATTATATAGGTTACCCTAATAGATATAAAGGGCGTACTTATATAAGAAATATCCTCTAAGGATAAAGTTATAAGATATAGTATTAGTAATACATATTAATTTATTAACTCTTAGGATAAAGCTATCTTAACCCTATAGAATAATAGGGGTAGTAACTATAGAGGAAATTAAAGGTCCTCTCTATTTAATACCACTAAGTTAAAAGGGTTTACACGCTCTAATATTAATATTAGGGTAATAATAGTTTATAATCTTCCGCTTAACTAGTAATAAGGCTAAGTAGGTATCTAGCAGAGTAGTATATCTGCTAGATAGTATATAAATAATTACTTTAAGGTAGGAATAGGAATTGAATTAATAGGACATACTATTAATAATAAAGAATATATACGTTTTAGTATAAGTATAAGAGGGAATTTATATATATTTAATATCTAGCTAATCTAATACCTTATTAATTATAAGTAGAATACTAATAGCGATCCGTTTATCCTCTACCTATAGAATAGAATTTTATAAGGAAGGCTTTAAAATAGGGGTAATAAGTAGTAGGATAGTACTATTATCCTTATTTTATACTAAGTCTATTATATTTATTAATAATAAGAGCTAGATATAGTTAAGGTATTTAATATAATTAGTATAGGTTCTAGTTCTTTTATATTAATAATAATATAAGAGGTTATTACTATTATAAGAGATACCTTAGTATTATCCTCAGGAGACTTCTAGCTATATTTAGCCTTAATACGTGCTATATTAGTAATAAGGATATCTTTATCATAAAGTTATAGCAAAACGCATTTTATAATTAGTAGTTACTAAGAGAGTTTAAAAACTTAGAATCTAATAAGGAATCATAAGAGTTATAGTTATCCTCCTAACCTATATAAGGGGATAGAGGCCTCTGGCTACTGCATAGTGATTTTACCTGCTCAAGTGCAATAGACCTTCTAACTCCGCGCCTCCTAATAATATATAGCCTTCGGTCACGTGATTATAACTCTCCTAACTATAGCCGTACTTATATATACCTATTACACTAGATAGCCTTATAATCTTTAACTTTATATTAATAATAACATAGTTTTTAATTATTTAATAGACTATAAAACTATTAACTTTACCTCTCGCACACTACCCGCGCTACTATTAAATACCGCCTCTATTACTACTTCGTCCGCTAGTTATTACTATCTTTACTATATTATTATTAGCAACGCTCTCTCTATATTAAAGCAGTTAGCATAAGCCGTACTTACTAATATTCCCCTAATAGGCCTAGCCTGCCTAGGCCGCCTCTACCTTAGTAATATAGAGGACCTGCAGCCTCTAGCCACTGCATAGTGATTTTACCTGCTCAAGTGCAACAGACCTTCTAACTCCGCGCCTCCTGATAATACATAGCCTTCGGTCACGTGATCCCCAATAACCTTCTAAGTTGTTAACTACCTTTCCTAACTATAGCCGCACTTATATATACCCTACTAGATAGCCTCATAATCTTTAACTTTATATCAATAATAACGTAGTTTTTAATTATTTAGTCTACGAAACTATTAACTTTTCCTCTCGTATACTACCCGCGCTGCTATTAAATACTACCTCTATAACTACTTCGTCCGCTAGTTATTACTATCTTTATAGTCCTCTTATTCGATCGGGTTAGCTAACGACTTTATAGCAGCTATGCGATTATTAGCAACGCTCTCTCTATATTATTAGCATAAGCTATACTTACTAACGTTTAAGCCCTAAGGGGCTTAGGCTACCCCTACCTTAATAATATAGAGGACCTGCTTAAAGAAGGGCTACTCTATAGGGTATATAATAACTTACCTAGCTTCTACTACTAAGTCTACTTACTTAGCTATAATATAATAATAAGTATCCCCTCTATAGGTATTAATAAGAACCCTCTTAAGGGCTATATTAATAATATACTCTCTATATATAATATAGTAATTAAAGAAGGAGCGTGTTTTATTAATTATATTAATACTAAACTCTCTAGTAAGCTCTTATATATTATTAGTATTAAAAGGTATACTTTATATAAGCTTAGCGTTTTTATATATAAGGTTTAGTATTAATATAATTAAGGAATAAGGATAAGGAAGAGGGAGAGGTATAAGGCCCTACTTATAATAGAGCTTCTTATACTTCTAGCTATAAGAACCTCTTAGGAAAGACCTCTTTAGTTAAGAAGTTACCTCTTATATAATAGTATTTACCTTACTAGAAGGTTAACCTTTTAGGTTAAGGAGTTATCTTATATAATAGCTTTTATAGCACCTTTAGTATTTTACTAGAAGATTAACCTTTTAGGTTAAGGGGTTATCTTATATAGTAGCTTTTATAGCACTTTACTAGAAGGTTTAGCGAGGGCGTTACTATAAGAGCCTTAGTAGCCTATTTAGCTCTAATATAATTAGCCCTAGTATAGCGCGTATCTAACTTTATATAAGGGTTTACTTATAAGTAGTAGGAATATATAGGGTTTCTATATTATTTTCCTTAACTAATAGAGGGTATAAGTTAAGATAACTATATAGTATTTCCCAAATTATGCTTGCGAACTAGGTGAATTTATTATAGTCTTTTTGCAAAGGGGCTGCGGCGTAATTCTAAACTCAATAGAGGACCTGCTTAAAGAAGGGCTACTCTATAAGGTATATAATAACCTACTAAACTTCTACTACTAAGTTTACTTACTTAGCTCTAATACTATTATACCTTATAGAGTCCCTTATAGGGGTATTAAAATAAGCCCTCTTAAGGGCTATACTAATAATACGCTCTCTATATATAGTAGAGTAGTTAATAAAAGAGCAGGTTTTATTAATTATATTAAGGCTAAACTCTCTAGTAATCCCCTCTATAATATTTATACTAAAAGGCGTATCTTACTTAAGCTAAGTATATTTAAATAAAAGGTCTAGTATTAATATAGTTAAGGATTTATTATAGGTTATAGGGATAGGGATAAGGAAGAGAGAGAGGTATAAAGCCCTACTTATAATAATAAAGCTTCTTATGCTTCTAGCTATAAGAACCTCTTAGGAAAGACGTCTTTAGTTAAGGAGTTACCTCTTATATAGTAGTATTTACCTTTAATACCTTACTAGAAAGTCGACCTTTTAGGTTAAGGAGTTATCTTATATAGTAGCTTTTACCTTATAAGAAGGTTTAGCGAGGGCATTACTATAAGAGCCTTAGTAGCCTATTTAGCTCCGATATAATTAGCCCTAATATAGCGCGCATCCGACTTTATATATTTAGAGGGTTTATAAGTAGAAGGAATATATAGGGTTCCTATATTATTTTCCTTAACTAATAGAGGGTATAGGTTAAAATACTTATATAGTATTTCCTAAATTATGCCTACGAACTAGGTGAATTTATTATAGTCCTTTTGCGAAGGGGCTGCGGCATAATTCCGAACTTAATATAAGGGGATAGAGATTTAGATAGTAAATACTTGCGAGGATATCTTATAATAATATAAGCTTTAACTAAGTATAGGAATTAATTACTATTATAATACCTAAAATATATAGGGTAGTTAGTATCCTAGTTATATAGTTAGTAATCCTTATCCTATTCTTATTAAACATTGTAAGTAAGGTCTGTAAGAATGGGGATATAAGTAGCAAAGGGGATGCTAAAACAGCCTGAATAATAGATATTAATAGGCTGAGTAATATAGTGATGAAAGCTGATAAATTTAAGCATAAGGGAGTATTTTTCGATGGATCTTGGATGGAATAATTTGATATAAAATTCTTAATATTGTTGATATTATTAATGTTATTTCTAAGTTATAAATCCTGCCCTCACGAAGTGAGGGGTAAGATATTCTGAAACGTAACTGCAAAGCAGTAGCTTATTGAGCAGAAATGGCGCTTGGATCACTATATGGTCCGTGCGCAATTTGTGTATATTTATAGCTATAAAACTAAGGATTATAAATATATATATATATATAAGGTTATTGCTATTATTAGAATTTATATAGATTTTTAAAGTATTTATTCCATGAAGGAAATACTTTTATAGTTATTATTTATGTTTTATAGTTATTAAAGTATTATTCAAGAGATATTATATAGGTATATAACTATATATACTATAGCTATTTATTAAGGTTTATATAACCCTTATAAGATTATTATAGAACTTTTTAAGATATACCTTCGGTATTCTTACAAGGTCTAAGGCTTATTTATCTGTAGGCTAACTAGATTTATCCTTAGAAAGCTTATTTTAGTTATAAAAATTCTACTAAGGCTTATTATATTATCCCTATAAGTTTCTAAAATAAGGTTCTTAGTTATGTCTATAGTAAGGATAGAAGTTATTATATTATTGATCGTAGGGTTAGTTATATCAAAAGTATTAGTCTTAGTATTATTCTTAGTAGCGATCCTAGTAGTTGTTATTATAGTATTAGTTATAGTAGTTCTAATAATGCTTATAAGGTTAATTATTATAGTTATAATACTTATAATTGTTTATAGCGTCTAAATACTTCTAAATTTATTCTTAGAGGTCGTAGTTATACTTCTAACTAGCTCGTACTATATACTCCTTAGTAGTAATCTATAACTTTAGGTCCTAAAGAGTATTATAACTACTTAAGTAAACGAGAGCGCCTATGTTATAGGAATGTATAGTAGTATATAGGATATAATATAATTAATACTATCTAAGAGGCTCTGCGCGTAGGCGGGCGGGAGCGGTCTATATATATAGCTAGGCGGTAACTAATAGTAGTATATAGGATATAACCTATAGTATAGTTTCTGCCCCTCTATAAAAGAGTAATAGTCCCTATTACTACGCGCGCGCGTAGAAGCGCTATGTATACAGAGGCGGGGGCGAATAATACTATATTATAGTAATTAATAGCAATAACCTATTCCTATAACCTATGGCTTCGCGCGCCCGAGGCGGCGCGAATGGGGTAAATCTAGAGGTTAATAATCTATCCCGTTACTATAATAGCCCTCTAAAGCGTAGTTATTATAAGTATAGCTATTGCTATAGCTATTAGTATAGCTATTGCTATAGCTATTAGCGTAGTTATTAGCGTGGCTATTAGTATAGTTATTAGTATAGCTATTGCTATATTTAGCCTCGTAGTTGCTTATATAACCCTCGCTATATCTAGCAGCGTAGTTATTACTAGTAATATTATTACTACTATAGTTAGTATAGTCATTACTAGTAGTATTATCGCTACTATATTTAGCATAGTCGTGGATATTAGCGTCGCTATAGCTATAATTAGTAGTATTAGTAGCACTTAAACTATCTTTAGAGCCCTTAGATAGAGAGTCTTCCCTATTATTATTAATACTTATAAAGCCCTCCCTATCGCTTATAGAGTCCTCCTTATTACTTATAGAGGCCTTATTATCGCTTATATTAGCTATTCTATAGTTAGTAAAACCTATATAATTAAACTCCCTAAAGTTAAAGTTCCTTATAACTATATAATATATCTTATAGGAATATAGATATTATAGTAATAAGAATTATAGTAGTAATATAGGGTTATAGCTAAAGCTAGAGCCTAATAATATAGAGGTAGCTAGGACTATTAGTAATATAGGGGTAGCTTAAAGTAGTAGGGGTAGCTTTTATAGGATAGGGGCGCTGTAAAGTAATAAGGGCGCTAGTATATATAGCTTAGAGTAGCGTAGTTAAAGGGGTATAGGTAGTTAAGGCCTAGGTAGCTAGAGGCGAGTAATAAGAAGGGAGGTAGCTTAGCTAGTAAGGGTACTAATATAGTAGAGACTCTATAAGAATAATAGCATAGACTTCTTAGTTACCTTAGTATTAGTATTATATAAGAGACTAGACGCGGCCAGCCTATATAAGCGCATATGTGGTGCATTCCAGCACGAAGTGCGCGAAATAGCGGATCTTTTATATATAGCGTAATTAGTTATTATATTGCTATAGCATACTACCCGAAGCGTTATAATTTTCCGCGCACTTCGTGGGTCTCCTAGACTTAGCCCTTTTAGCTATATAGAGGTTAGGGTTTAAATCCCGCTTGCTATAGCATATTAATAGCAGATAGTAGGGCTATATGCTAGCGTAGTCCTAAGTTAGGCTTAGAGGGTGCGTATATAGCGACGTTAGTTATATAGACCTCGGGGTCTATATATACTTATCTATCTTATCTCTATGCTTAAGGGACTAAGCGCTTAGAGTAAGGGGTAATTATAAGAGACTAGACGCGGCTAGCCTATATAAGTATATATATAGTGTATTCTAGTACGAAGTGCGCGGAATAGCGGATCTTTTGCGTATATAGCGCAATTGGTTATTGCATCGCTGCGGCACACCACCCGAAGCGTTATATATTAGCGTTATAAGGGGATTTAGAACCTTTTAGAAGGGTGCTAGATCTATCTATAGGGGTATTAGAGCGATTAAGAGGGATATTAACCTGTATAGAGTAGGGCTAGGAGCCGTCTTATATATATAGCGTATATATATATAATAAAGAGTTATAAATATACCAAAAAAGAGTATTATAGGAAGGGAAGTTAGTATAAAAGAGTCTATAGCGATATTATTAACTATAGTTATTTATAAATATATAGCGATATAACGTATTCTCATTATAAAAGTTAGTAGCGCTATATTTATAGTAGGGTAGTAGTAGAGGTATAGGATAAGACTAGCCTATTAAAAGGGTCTTAATTAATAGCTATTATAAAGGGTCCTAAGGCGTATATAGTATATAGAGGCGTTAGGAGAGTTAGTATTAGCACTAGTAGTATTAGTAATAGTAATCCCTTATAAGATCTCTCGAAGTTATAAAATCCTCTACTAGTATACATATATTAGTAGCGGTATAGTTAAGTATATTAGTAATAATATATTAGTATTATTTAGTTTCTAAAAAGAATTAGCTTATATACCTATTATAATATATTCGCTATTATATAGTTAAGTACGTTAGTTAGGTCGAAGTAGTCGTGCTACTAGATATTATAGGAATATATAGTAGTATATAGGATATAACCTGTAGTATAGTAATAGCCTAGGTCTAGGTCTATACCCAACACGAGGTATTAGTATTAACTATCCTTATTATATTCGCTTACTTTATTATATAGCTAAATCTTCCTATTAATATATATCTATAATAATAATATATCCTTACTTATAAATATATATTTAAGTTAGTTAGCTTTAATAAGTATAGCGCTATAGTCCTTCTAGAAGTATTCTAAGAGTAGAGTCTTCTATAGGTCTAAGTTAGAGGTTAGTTTAAGTTATTAATAATAAGATAGTAAATTAAACTACTCGCTACTATCTATCTCCTTTAATAGGATATTATAACTAATAGCTTAAGTAATAGTTTTAGATTTATGTAAGTTTATAAGGTATTTAATCTTCTTAATATATAAAGATATAGGTATTTTCAAGCTATTATATATAAAGATCTCTAGCTTTAACTTCTCCTTATCTAAATAAGAGTTATATAAATATAGCTATTACTAGTTATAACTATAGCTAAAAGAAATATCTTCCTAAATATAGGAGGAAGAAGGATCTCTATTATTCTTATAATTAATAAGTTACTCTAATTATTAAGGTATAAATAGATAGTAAGAGGGAGTATTTAATTAGATAAGGATAAGTTAAGAGTAAGCTTAGATAGAGAAAAGTATCTAAAAGAAGAACTAAGGAAAGGTAACTAGATATATATTAGCTAGAAAGGGCTTATCTAAGTAAGGCTTAGCTAATAAAATATAAGAAGCTATCCCTAAGGTATATTAGATTTAATAGGCTACTAATACCCTTAACGCCTAGAGTTAGCTAGTTATTATATATAGAATAATAATAGCTAAGGGTTAGCTCTCTCTTTACTTTTATAGTATTTTAAAAGGAATACTTCTAATTTAAATTAAGAGTCTTTAGTAGCTTCTAGGCCTCTTATAATATAGTTAACTACTTATAGTAATTAATTAGAAGAGGGAGCGAGGATTACTAAGGAGCTATTGTTAAGATTATATTAAGCTAAATCCTTAATACTCTCTTACTAAAGAGGAGATAGGTTATATAGGGTGCTAATAGTTATATTAACCTACTTATTAGTAATACACTATTTCTATTATAAGTACTATCCCTTATCCTATAGGTTAGTAAGGATATAGAGGATATCAATATCTAGTAAGTATTAATATCTAGTAATAAGAAATATTAAACTAATAGCTAGCTAAGAGATATATATTATTAAGCTACTCCTTAGTTAAGTAGGCGTATCTAAGACTTAAGGGCTAGGTCTAGAACCTAATATAACACCCTATAGGAAGACCCTTATTATTATCTTAGGTTAAATAGTAGTATTAGCTATATATTTAATATAAAACTTAGGGAAGTTAATAAGCTCTCTAGGAGATAAAAGAGGTAATTATAAAATAGTAATAAGTATTAAGTCTATAGATAGTAGTAAAAAGGAAGTCTAAGGATAGGATTCTAGGGTAATAATAAACTATATGAAAAGCTATATTAAGTCTAATAAACCCTTTAGTTACTATTAGACGCTTAAGGGAATATGTAAGGGTAATAAGGGTAGTAAGACTAATAGTAGCGAACTAATATTATCTTCTAAAGAAGCTCCTATAATATATAGAGAGGGTTCCTTAATATCTTTATTTTATATAATAAGTAGTAGGGATATTAATAATACTATTAGAGGTTATATAGGAGGAAGAGGTTAAGATTAAATAAGAGGTTAGAAAAGAGGTTAAAAGAGGGAAGATAAGGAGGATTATATAGCTAGTAGGGCTAACTAAGTAGGAGGTAACTAGGTCTTTTTATAAAGATATTATACCTATTTAAAAAGTTAAAAAGAGGCTAGGTTACTTATTACTAATAACTATTCTTCCTCTATAATTATTAGAAGTAGTTATATAGTTAGTTTAAGTATAGTTTCTCTTTTAAACTAGAAACTAGGTAGGTTCTAACTATCTTATAAAAATACGCTATAGGGGTTAGAATCTAATAACTAATAAGAAGGTATAACTACTAATAGAGGTAAAGAGGGAGTTATAGTTATTAGCTTAGGAGCTAGTATATAATCTAATATAGAAGTTATATTTAAAGGAGCGGAAGCTACTTATAGAGCTAAACTAGAAGTTATATCTTATAAAGTAGTAGTAACTACTAATAATACTAAAGTAACTATTAATAATATTAAAGTAATAGGAGCTATAGATATTATTAGCGTATTAGGTAGTAAGTTTATTAATATTATAAGGTCTTCTATAAGGCTTAAGGGGTTCGCCTTAGTAGTAGTAGCTATAATAGCTACTATAGCTATAACTATAGCCTTAAATATAAAGCAACTTTATATATCTCTTAGCTAATTAGCCCCCTATTAATAAATTATTCTACTAATATATAATATATAGATCATTAGATATTATTTATAATATATAAACTTAAGGTTAAATCTCCTTAGGTAGTAGGGATATTAGTTATATCTTAGCTAGAGCGACTAGGTAGAAAGGGGAATAGGAGTATAAATTATATAAATATAGGCTTACTTATTAGAGCCTAGGACCTAATAATCCTATTTAAAAGCGTTATTATTACTATTATTAGTAAGGTAAAACTAAGGTCTTATACTTTATAATTATACTTAAGATTAGGCCTCTAGCCACTGCATAGTGATTTTACCTGCTTAAGTGCAACAGACCTTCTAACTCCGCGCCTCCTAATAATACATAGCCTTTAGTCACGTAATTATAACTTTCCTAACTATAGCTATACTTATATATGCCTATAGCCTCACGATCTTCAACTTTATATTAATAATAACGTGGTTTTTAATTATTTAAACTATGAAACTATTAACTTTTCCTCTTGCGCACTACCCGCGCTGCTATTAAATACTACCTCTATTACCGCTTCATCCGCTAGCAACGCTCTCTCTATTTAGCGTAAGCTATACTTACTAACATTTAAGCCCTAATAGGCCTAGGCCGCCTAGGCTACCTCTACCTTAGCAATATAGAGGACCTACTTAAAGAAGGGCTACTCTATAGGATATATAATAACCTATTAAACTTCTACTGCTAAGTTTACTTACTTAGCTCTAATATTATTACGCCTTATAAAATCCCCTATAAGGGTATTAAAATAAGCCCTCTTAAGGGCTATACTAATAATATACTCTCTATATATAGCAGAGTAGTTAATAAGGGAGCGGGTTTTATTAATTATATCGAGGCTAAACTCTCTAGCGACCCCTTTTATATTATTTATACTAAAGGATATACCTCGCTCGGGCTTAGCGTATTTATATATAGGGTCTAGTACTAATATAGTTAAGATATAATAGGATTTATTATAGGTTATAGGGATAAGGATAAGGAAGAGGGAGAGGTATAAGGCCTTGCTCGTAGTAGAGCTTCTTATACTTCTAGCTATAAGAACCTCTTAGGAAAGACCTCTTTAGTTAAGGAGTTACCTCTTATATAGTAGTATTTATAATACCTTACTAGAAGGTTAACCTTTTAAGTTAAGGAGTTATCTTATATAGTAGCTTTTATAGCACTTTTAGTACCTTATTAGAAGGTTAACCTTTTAGGTCAAGGAGTTATCTTATATAATAGCTTTTATAGCACCTTACTAGAAGGTTTAGCGAGGGCGTTTCTAGGCTACGAGAGCCTTAATAGCTTATTTAGCTCCGATATAATTAGCCCTAGTATAGTGCATATCTAACTTTATAATATTTAGAGGGTTTACTTATAAGTAGTAGGAACGTATAGGGTTCTTATATTATTTTCCTTAACTAGTAGAAGGTATAAATTAAAATATCTATATAATATTTCCTAAATTATATTTATAAACTACGAGGGGTTAGACCCGAGTTTAGTTAATATAAGGTCGCTATAATACTATTTATTTAAGCTAAAGAGGAAAAAGGAGAAGTTTTCCTCTCTAGTAGAGATTTCGCTAGTTTATAAGGAATAACTAGGTAGGCCCTAGGTAGGCCCTAGGTAGCTCTTTAAGGTAGTAAACCTAGGTAGAAGCCTAGGTAGGCTTAACCTAGGTATAGCTTATAATACTATCCCCTCTCCTAGCTAGCTCCCCCCTAGGCGTAAGCTAGGTTACTATTATTATTTATAACTAGTCTATATAGGGCTTTATACCTATTTACTCTAGTAGTCTCTATAATAGCCTCTATAAGCTCCTAGGTAAGCTCTATTTACCCCTCCTACTTAACTAGGACCTCATATCTCTACTCTCGCCTAATTACTTTTTATTACGCTATATATATCTCCTCTATATATTACTCGAATTTACTATTATTATTTATAATTAGTAGTAGCTAGGGGTCTATCCTTATTTATATAAATAAGGGGTCCTCTAGTACTCTCTAGAGGAGGTCTATATAGAACCTTAGGTAGATATTACTAGGTACGTCTAACTTAATAATATATAAGCTCAGGACTCTAACTATAATATATTTATAGTATAACTATAATAGCTTCTTATTAGGCTAAGGGCTCTTATAATTAGCTATTTAAAGCTAGACCTTATTACCTACCTAGTACTCCTCTATAAGTATCTTATATTAGTTTATATTCTCCTCGCTATATTTCTAGGTAGCTATAATACTTACTTAGATAAAGTCTATTACTTCCTATATTCTTATTACTAGGAGGGTAGCTACTATATCCCTAGAGGGGACTTCTTTTATTATATTATTTACTATAAGTATAGGGTTAGTATAGTACCTATATTCTAAGAAGAATAGCGAGAGCCTAGTTATATTACTAACCTTATTATAAAAGGCTAGCTAGGTAATAAGTAGGAGCTACCCCTAGTTATCTTATATTTAGGTTATAAATATATATAGAATAGCTTATATCTCCTAGTTCTATCTCTTAGTATTACTATTAGTTTAGAAGTAGTAAGTAGTACTTAATAGCCTCCTTATACTAGTAAGGTAATAGAATTTAGCCTAGAAGTAGCTTACCTAGTTAGACCCTTAATTACTAATAATATTATATAGGAACCTATAGAACTAGAAGTAGGAGGTAAGGAACTAGTAAGTATAAGCTTCTACTTCTATAATACCTATCTCCTCTAGTATTACTAACTTACCTAGCCTATCTACTATAACCTATAGGTATTAGCTAGTATTATTATTTATCGGTAGTAAGTTTATAATAAAGTCAATTAGGAAGTCTAAGTATAACTAAGTAGGTATTAGTAAGGGCTTAAGGAAGCCCCTCTTAGCTTACTTTTAGATATATATCCCTCTATAGATATTATAGTTCCTTATAAATCTCTATACTATTTATAATTATCCTAGCTAATATAACTACTAGCTTACTATTTCTAGCGTATTATTATAGCCTAGGTAGGTAGTTATACTTAGGTTATAGCTCTATTAGATAATCTTTATATAAAGCTCCCCTAGTAGGTTATTATTATCCTCCCCGCTAGGTACCTATAGCCTCCCCCTAAATATTAGCCTCCCCTAACTATTAATATTATACTTGCTAATTTAAACCTTAGCTTTTATATCTAGTAAGAAGCTCTAAAGCTAGTAGGTAATTATATAATATATAGCTTAATATATTATATCCTTCCTTATAGTTTCTAGCTATAGCGCTTATAGTTTAGGGTTATTATTAAAGATTATAATATCTAGGATATTAGTATAGCCCTTCTAACTTCTCCTTACTAGGGGGCTAACTATAGGGTTCCTATAGGGGTAGTATTAGCTATAAGACCCTCCCCTACTTCTACTCGTTATCCTACTCTTATAGTATATCTTACTCCCTCTAAGAGAGGGCGTTAGGGGCTACTACTTCCCTATTAGGGTAGTATTTAATAGTAAAATTATACTAGGATAGCTCCTCTACTTACTAGCTCTAGCGCTTTATAAGGCGCTATTTCTTTATAAAGTATTTAAGCTCCTAGTAGTTAGTTAGTACCTTAAAGGTAGTTATATTATATAGCTCTACCTTTTATATATATAGGTAAGAAAGGACTACTAGGAGCTCCTTATTATAAATAGGGTAGTTATATTCCGCAGGCGAGAGCTTCTATAAGTAGAATATTATAAGGCGCTAGGTACCCTCTAGGTTAACTTATAAGAATACCCCTCTTAATATAAATCCCGAATAGTTAGTTTTAATAATAGTTTTATCCTCTAGATTAAACTAGTAAAGTACTAGCTAGGTATTAAAAAGCTATTTAAGATATAAGAAAGCTTATTCTTAATTATCTCCTTATTAGAATATTATATTCTTTCTAATAAGTAATATAAGTAGTCTAATAATATCCTTATATTTTAGTATAAATATATTATAATAGTTTATAAACCCTAAGAAGCTCTAGACCCCCTTTAGGGAGGTAGGGGGTAATTACTTAGTAATTACTTAGAGTTTCTTAGGGTTATAAGAGAGACCCTCTCTTATTATTATAATAAACTCTATATATTTAACCCTCTTAACTAAGAATTCGTACTTTATAAGGTTAAAGTTTAGGCCTATATTTACTAGCCTCTAGAGGACCTCCTAGACCTTTTTCTTATAGTCTTCCCTCGTTCTATTTAAGTAAATTAATATCTTATTTATATAAGTAGTAATAAAGTTATTAAGGAAGTCCTATAGGGTATTATTAATATATTACTAGAAAGTAGTAAGGGCGCTAGTTAGGCTAAATAAGTAGATTACTTATTTAAATAACCTATACTAAATATAGAATATAGTTCTCTCTTAGTACTCCTCTATTACCCTTAACTTATAAAAAGCTATTACTATATCTAGCTTAGTATATTACTTAGCTACGCTTACTTAGTATAATATCTTAGAGATTAATAAGAGAGAGTAGTAATCTTTCTTTATAATTATATTAAGGGCTTTATAATTCATATAGAAGTAAATTCCCCTACTAGGCTTCCTTATAAAGAGTACTAATACTCTAATAGGTAAGCTACTAGCCCTAATAAACCCCTTATCTAGGAGGTCTTATAAGGTCTTTTTTAGTACTAGTAGCTCTTCTCTTAATATATTATAAAGAGGGCTTTAGGGGAGTAATAGCTCCCTCCTATCTAGTCCTAGTATAAGGTTAATTTAATAATCTACCCCTAGTTACCTAGGGGGTAATAAATAAGCCTTATTAGGGTTAAATAGGTTAGGAAACTCCCTTAAGACCTAGTTTAATAAATAGTATTATTAATTCTCTTTTAGTCTTAGGTTTAAGGCTTTCTTAATATTAAATAAGCTAATAGCTTATACTAACATCTCTTTAGTACCCTCCTAGTACTTACCCTATTATCTCGCTAGGTATTAGTAAATTATAGAGAATAAGGGTATATTAAGGAACCTTATAGCTTTTATTTCCTTTATAAGGGGATTTTCTTCTTAGTCCTTTAGGTATAGCCTAACTTATCCCCTCTTATAATATACTTAATAAGCTACGGTATTATAAATAACCTAGCTCTATTCTATCTAAAGGCGCCCTAAGAGGATATTAGGGTCTAGGCTATTAACTATATATATAAAGATATACTAGGTATAGCTACTTATTTCTAAGTTAAATACTAC
>JAVHLU010002136.1:0-21127 GCA_036785755.1 Colletotrichum ledebouriae
AGACTATAATAAATTCACCTAGTTTGCAGGCATAATTCGGGAAATACTATATAGGTATTTTAACCTATACCCTCTACTAGTTAAGGAAAATAATATAAGAACCCTATACGTTCCTACTACTTATAAGCAAACCCTCGTATAGAGTTAGACGCGCGCCGCACCGGGGCTAATTATATCAGAGCTAAACGGGCTACTAAGGCTCTTATAGCCTAGAAAAGCTACTATATGAGATAACTCCTTAACCTAAAAGGTCGACCTTCGAGCAAGGTGCTAAAGGTGCTGCAAAAGCTACTATATGAGATGACTCCTTAACCCAAAAGGTCGACCTTCTAGCAAGGTGCTGCGAACGCTACTATACGAGAGGTGTCTCCTTATATAAGTGCGGCTGTGGTTGGGAAAGGTGGTCGGCAAGACCACGTGACCGAAGGCTGTGTATTGTTAGGAGGCGCGGAGTTAGAAGGTCTGTTGCACTTAAGCAGGTAAAATCACTATGCAGTGGCCAGAGGCCTAATACCAAGTTATAAAAGTACCCTTAAATAAGTTTAAATATACTCTTAAATAGATTTATATTATATATAGTTATTATAATAATTATATAATATTATATATTAATATTAAAATTATTTTTAAAATATACTATTAACTAATTAGTTAACTAGTTAGTCGACTAGACTAAACTAGGCTAGTTTTAGTCTATAGCCTGACTAAACTACGCTAGTTTTAGTTAAGGCTAGACTAAACTAGCCTAGTTTTAGTTAGCTACCTGACTAGACTAGACTAGACTAATTCCCAACCCTGGATCCTCTAAAACCAGAGACGCAACAATATGCTTCGAAGCGCTTACATCGACAACGATAGGCGCGCTGCATAAGCGTTGGCATCGTCCACGCATCACGAGATCCCTCAACTAGTGCAGATATCAAAGAGACATCGTCCCCAGGTATACTGGCTTCACCCCTTGGTGCTTCGCCGTCGTGACCGCAGCGCAACATGGCATGCTTGTCAATGACCCCGGGCTACGCTACCCTCGTGAGGGGTGCCTCCCACTTCATTTCAAGCAAATGCGAATATTAGAAACATGCGTCAACGTCAATCCGTTCTCGGAGATGTCCGCAGCAGGTCAATTCTGCCGTCTGCCTGTGACGTCTGCCTGGCACAGTTGAGTCACGATGCGTAAACAACACCGGTGTCCGTCACTGAAGCAGGGCCGGCCGCGAAAACAGGCCGCGCACTGCCCACCCACACTGCCAGACCATACTCAGAGACCAAGCAAAATCAATTTTGCGCGTGCAAACCGTGGGTCCACCCTTGGTAACTGATCATTGGTATGTTTTGCGAAGATGTCTCAGCGCATGGATTGTTGATTAACCACTTCAGTCCCGACTGTGAAGAAGCAGGCTGGAGATCGGCAAATCAGGGCTTGACGGTTGCTAGGAAAAAGAGAAAGTCAACTTGACCCCGGCCGATTTTAGGCCATCAAGCGAGCCCAATCAAGCAGTCAACTCGCGAAGAATGCTCTTGGCAACAACCGTCATCACTTTACTACAACGCCCGCAGCCCAGGGTCCGCACTGCCACCCCGAGCCGAGCTTTCAAGCAGCAAAATGAGGAACATCTTTCCGCGATGCAAGGACCAGAAAAGCCCAAGCCTTCAACTGCAAGGCTTTATTTCTGGTTCCGGGTCGGCAGACCATTTGATGACAATTGCACTAGCAAATTGAGAGAATCGTTCAAACTACTTCGATTACTGCGGCGGAGTCCGTCAACCTCGACGGGGATCATTCTTGCAGAACGGGCGCAGAGTCCTGCATCAGTACCACATCAAGCGTATGATGGCAAAACATGTAAAAACAAGGGCTGTTTGGACATTTCGAATCAGGCAGGAGAACAGCGAGCCGTAAGCGTTACCACTATCAGCAACGCCTTCCAGTACGTACCTTCACCGACTTTAAACCCGACGCTCTGGATCGAATTCTGCAAGAAAACAATGATCAATTCCACGCCTGCGTCCGATGCTGCGGAAGCAGCGCATTTTCTACGTCGTGAATGTGCTGCTCCACCAGCCGAAATGGAAGGCAACACCTCTACTGGTGGAAACCCACTGAGGGGGCAGCTTGACCTCCCTGATACAACGGCGCGCATTGATTCAACTGGCTCCTGTATGGGATTCTGCAAGTTCTCTGCAAGGGAAAAGTTATACCCGGCAGGCGGTTCAGTCTGCAGCCTTGATTCGACGAAAGGCAGTTCCGAGAAAACGGTATACTGTATCACTGGCTGGAAACCGCATGAGTAGTGGCTTAGCCGCTGCAACTGAGAATTACCGGCCACTTCATCGCCCGCTCTATGCTCGACTAGGGATGATCTGGAGCTCATTCCGGATCCAGTGGAAGGCAGGTGTGCCGAATGGCATGATCTCCCCTTGGGCTGGCACAAGCGCCTCGCGCTTCCTGGTCTCGCCGCTGGGTGTTGGAAGTGGTTCACAGCGGCGTAGGTGGCCAACCGCAATCAAGCGCGCAATTCCTTTTTTTCCATGAGCAATATAGCCTGCAACTGTCGAGTCTCTGTGCCATGTTCCAAAGTCCCAAACTGCTGGGATCTTCAAGAGACACAACCGCTTCTATAGGAAAGCGGGTGGCTTTACGCAACGGACGAAGAGACAGAAGGGTCGGCAGGAAAGCAATTCAACTGGACGATGTGGACGCAGGGTTGGGAATTAGTCACGATTTTAGTCAATTAGTCAAAAGACACTACTTTTTTGGAAAATATATATATATTGAATATAAAGATAAAATAGAGAAAATGAATTTATAACTATATAGTTTAATAATTAAATATAATATATCTAGCTTTTAATTCTTAACAATATTATATTTATAATATATAAACTATAATTAATCAAATTAGTCTTAAACTTTTCTTAAAAGTGACTAAAAAGTGACTAATCTACTTAATAATTAAAATAAAAGGCTATATATTACTAATATAAATCTTATAAAAATATATAGTATATATAACTATTATTAGTATTTAATAAAATATTTTTTATAATTTTAGCTATATCTTCTATATAGTGACTAAAGCTTTGACTAATTTGAATAATTTTTTGACTAAACCTGACTAATTCCCAACCCTGTGTGGACGTGTGCACTCGACAAGGTTTACCGGTCTAGGCACGACAAGTTGCAACAAAGGGCTACATCGCTCCGCGCGACGCGGATGGCAGCTCAGCCCGCTGGCCTCCCCATTTGATCAACGCCCACCGGCCCATGGCCGAACAAGCGGGGGGATCGGTCGTTCCCCATATCGCCTCCCCATTCTCGGCAACAGGTTCGTGTACATAGCGGCGAGAAGGAGAAGAGAACGGTGGGCGCCATCCGAATGGTCTCCATGACGAGGGAAGAAGAAGTGAACGGTGAAACGGCTGGCGGTACGCCTGGCTCTGCTACGGGGAAAGGCAGCAGGTCCTCGGCTTTGCCAGAGAGCCACTCCGACCTTTGACCGCGGAGGTCAACAAGAAAGTGGCACTGCTATTTGAATTTTTCATCCACAGCAATTTACCGAGTTTCTGGGACGGGTTGATGAGGGAAGGAACTCCACAACAGGCGCAAGTGGGACAGTGCGGAATATCTGGCCCTTGCTCTGCCCGCCTCCCCTTGTCCAAGGGTCAGGTCGGGATACGCACGTACCAGCGCCCGCGATTCACACCGAGCCCCCGACGTTTGATTTGCGAGCAGGGTATGTTCATCACTCCATCACTGAGGTCCTCTATTCCCGCAATCTGGGAGACGAGAGTCAATCAGAGACGTGCAATCTGCAGCAATCACGACCCCATCACGACCGGTCAAGACCAGAAGAGGGGAGCGGAGGAGTTTCTCTCCGATCCGGCGGCCGTTCCCTGGCAACCCTCTATCTAGCAGGGACTCGACCCTTCAGCGATCAGACGAGGCCATGGATGGAGACATGAATACGATTGAGATTGTGATATAATGCGCTTCTGGGCGCTCTTGCAGTTTCAATTCGACCAGAACAGACGCGGAGATTGGACCGCACAATCTCTCGTCTAGATGTCGCTTCCGGTCGAGTGAAGAGGGGAAGCGCCCACGAACCTGGAGGTGGACACCCCCGTCTTGGTTTTTTACGTCGCTTTCTCGGACTTTGTGTCTTCGGTGGAAGCCATCATCACTCACTGAAACGTCTGACGGTGGCTGGCCGGTGCGGGCCGAAGCCGCAACTTTGAGAACCTGACGGCAAACCAGCAGCAAACATTTCGAGGTGTACATTACGCACTCTCGTGAGCGGACGGCTCACGTATTGTGTGAAGGTTATGTGTACAACAGGCGTACCTTATGTCAGACATTATCTCTTCTCGGCCATCTCTCGTGTATAAAGACTATGCTATCCAGGCTATCTGAGTCTCATCAGTAAACCCCCGGTATTTCAGGCAACCCCCGGGAAGCTGAGAGGCCGTCTTGGCGGGAAAGACAATCACAGTGCGCGGAAGCCGCACGGCGGGGCCGCCGGCTGAGGGGGGTCCACTATCACCAGGGCCTCCGCTTACCTTGCGAAAAGGTCCCATTGATCAATTCTCCACAGAGGGTATCACCAGGGAACTACACCTCTCCCGGGGTTTCAAATGTTAGCGCAGTGAATTGCCCCACTAGTCCCCATCTCACAACCGGGTTTTTTTGCTAAAGTCACAACTCTATTAGGGCGTGATAGTTTACCAAAAATAATTAGAGGGTAAATAATTAAGGGTGACTTCGCTACTTCGAGGGGGTAGATCTATAGTATAGGTTAGCACCAAAGTACTATATATAAGCAAAATAAGCACTTATATTCCCTATTAAGGGCCTAGAGCTTACTAGTAACCCTACTTCCCCTTATAAATATAGCTAATATCTAAAACTTCCTTTTACTACCTAACCTTTAGTATAAAATAGCAATAGCGATATTATAGCAGGGGGTAGTAATTAGCAGATAGCTATTACTAGCCTACTTAATAATAACGTTATTTATAAGTTTCCTATTAATAAGGATAATAGCGAAATAGCTAGTAACTATACTAATAATCCTAAGCTAAGTACTTAGCTAGGTACCTAACCTATTAATAACGACGACGATATTAATCCCTTTAATACCTAACCCGATAGCTAAGTTAATAATAAGGCTTTAAGTCCCTTACTTATAGTAGCGAAGTTAAAGTAGCGACCCCTAGTAGTATAAACCAAGTAGTATATAAAGCGGTTTTTTAAGTATTATTTAGTATTATAATAATAAGGGGCCCTCTTTACTATAAGTAATAAGAAGATAGCGTTAAGGTTAGTAATAGTTAAGATCCTTCTAAAGATAAGAAATACCTACTTAAATAGTTAGTTTACTATTAATAACCTTATAGTAAAGTATAATAATACCTTATAGAGGTATAAATAAGTTATTAACCCCGTTAATAAATTAGGCTCTTTATATAATAACGAGACTAGTTAAATTACTATAATAAAGTTAGTATAGGATAATTAGTATATAAAGAATAAAACCCACGCTAGCCTCTAGATCTATAGGATATTATATATCTAAAGCCTATATAATAAGATCTAGGTTAGTATAAGACTAACTAGTAATAATATTATAGAAGTTAGAGAGTTAAGTACTTAGCTACTTAATAATAATAATAATAATATATTAGTTAACCTAACTCTATAGCCTTATAAGTAGAGGGTAGCTAACTTTAATCTAGATAATACCTCTTTAAGCCTAGGCCTAGCTAATAATACCCTTAATACCTTTAGAAGTAGTTAATTAATTAATAAATAAGCTACTTTATAGTAAGTAAAAAAGATACTCTATAATAAGGTTATAGCTATAATTTGGGAAGGAATAGCTTACTTTACCTACCTAATAAATAAGGAGGTAATTATAAGTATAATTATAGCTTATAATACCCTATTTAATTATTAGCTTAGGGATAAAGGTATTTTAAAAGTAATAAGCTATTTTAAATATAACCCTATTTAAGCCTTAGTATTTAATATATTACTAAAGAGATTAAAGCTCTTATACTTATAGAATAATAGTATTATTAGTAATAGGAGTTATAAGGGTAGGTTTAATAATAGTAGTAATATATTAGACTTAGAGGAGGAGGAGGAGGAGGGGGAGGAGGCTAATAAAGCTAGTAATAGAGATAAGTTAACTTAAGGTAGTTAGAGAGACTAGGAGGGGCTAGGAAACCTTAAATATTTTTAATCTAATAAAAATACTTAGATTTTAAGGGGGGCTTATTAAACCCTAACTTTAGTATTAAAAAAAAGTCTTATTAGTCTTATTAGAATAAGGTAGTATTTAAAAAATAAGTAGTAGAATCCTTAAAAGTAGTAGAATAATAGTAGTTATAGCCTTATTACTTCTAATATTAATTACTTAATAACTACTTCTATTAACTACTCCTCCTCCTCTAACCTCTTTTATTACTACTCCTAGTACTAAATTAATAACTAAAAACGTAGATCTAGGCCCTTTTTTTTACTTATTAACTTATTTACTCTTACTTATATAACTTTAAGGATTTTTTTAATATTAATATTATTAGGTTTATCCTCTGCTTTCTTCTACTCCCTCTCTATAATTTTAATAAAGTTATATAGCTTAGTTATTATATAAATAATCTAGATTTATATAATAAAATTATACTCTAGTAGGCTACCTTAAAAGATTATAAATACCCTCTTTAGTACTTTAAATACCCTCTCTACTATTATCCTTAGCCTTATATAATATAAGTTAAATAACTCCTTCCTACTCTATAGCTATAATATCCCCTTATTATAATCTTTTAAGTAATACCTCTTATTATTAAATAGTATTACTATACCCTTAAGATCTTATTAGAAGCTTATATTAATAAGGTAATACCTCCTATCTAGTATCTTAAAAAACTAAGCTAATATATAGTTAAGTAAGGTTAAGTTATTAATAGAGCCCTCTATACTTATAAGTATATATATAAAAGTAAGGTTAAACTTTATTATTATAAGTACGTTTTAAGCTAATTACCCCTTTTAATTAAAGAATTATTACTAATTATCTATAGGGATATAGGTAGGGATAAATATCCTATCTATTACTCTAATATACTTATTAAACTAAGCCCTCTCCTTATTATATTTAACCTCCTCTAAGATATATAATAGATCGGGTAGCTTTATAAAGTATTAATATATAATATATATAGCCTCTAGTATAATTTAAAACGTTTTTAATACTATATTCTAAGATATTTTAAATTAAGAGGTAGTATTCTATTATATTACTAACTACCTAATAATATATAAGAAGATTAATACTTTCTATTTAGTAGTTTAGAACTTAGTATTAATAATAAGGTCCCTCTTATATAACTAGTTTATAAGTAAGGAGAACTCTACCTTTATAAGGTAGAATAACTCTTAAAACTCGATATTAGTACTATTAAGGAAGTCCCTTATAATAGCTATAGTAACCTATAGGAAGTTATACTATATATTATAAGTATACTTCCTAGGAAGGGTATACCTATTAACCCTCTTATTATTAGCTTAAAAGTCCTCTTTAGTAATAATACTAACTATTATTATAGTAATAACGCCTTTAGTATATTAATCTATTATAGTAGTATATACTTATATTAGTAGTAACTTCTTTAATTATTTATTAAATTAGCTACTAATTAACTCCTATACTTAATTAGCAAAAAGCTACCTTTTTATAATTTATACCCCTAAAATTAACCCCTATTAAGGGAAATACCTATTAAGCAGGGGGGGGGATAATATATAAATCTAGCTAGAATAGGTACCTCTTGTATAAGCTAAAATTTAGGCCTAATAAGGTATAGTCCCTCGAAAGAATTAGAATATTTGTTTTTTTAGCTAACTAGTGGCTCCATAACTTAGCCCAAATCCTAATTATTTTTAGTAAACTATCACGCCCTTATTATTTTCGCCCGATTTCTAAGGGATTCGAAGGAAAGTGACTTCTAATATAAAAGCCGAAGCCTACTTACTAATACCGAAAGAGAGGGCGGATTTTTTTCCCACTACTACTAACCCTAATACCTACCTACCCGCATAGCGACCTCGCTAGGTCCACTAGCTAACAAGTCAGGTAGTAGTAGTACTAGCTACTAAATATGCCATAAAAATAATACTGATTTAAAAGTACTAGTACTACGTTAATCTTGCGCCGTTTGGGTATAGTATCGTGGGGCAATTCACACGCTAACATTTGAAACCCCGGGAGAGGTGTAAGGTAGGGTTGACTATTGCGCGCGGGCAGACACGGGACCGGGCAAGAAAGGAAACCAAACGGCCACTACAGGACAGCGGCCAGCTGGCGAACACTAAGGTAGCCTTACCTACTCTACTCTACTACTCTAGTGTAGTGTACCTTACCGCAGTAATCTCGTCCGCGCTTTACTTTGTCCCTGGCTGGGCTGGCGCGCGCCGCTCCCTGCCTCGTGTGCGGTGCTTCTCAATGTCCCATCCGCTCTCTGCCCGGTCCCTGCCTGCCCCCTCTGCCCTGTCAGGCCCGCAGTTCGTCGCCCGCTAGAGATGCAACCCTGTCCTCGCTCTCTGCCTCTCCATTCCCGTTCTCATTGTGCTCAATTGCTCGTCATTTTACGCAGTATCCTCTATTGCTGTTCTGTGATTGACTCCATCCACCCTACCGCGAGCTCTTTCTCTCTTTCTTTCACTGTTTCCGTCATCCTGCCTTCCCTTGCCATGGGCCGGAATACCTTGTTCCCTGCGAGATCCGCCCTTTTTCTACCCCCATAAGCCCAGCCTCAGCCCATTTTAGCAATAAGTGGGGAAACCTGAAAGGATGAATAAACCCCCTCCATCATCGACCTAGCAGTGAGGGTCTTCCCCTCCCCGGGGGGCCTGGTATACAGGGTGTGCCGGAAACGCAGCATGTCGCATCCGGTCCAGAAGGGCCGCGGACACGGTCTGGCTGTGTCTGGGACGGATATTTTGTCGTATGAGGTCTGCGGTACAGTGGTGCTCCATTCCCCGGGCCGGGGAGGGGGGGGTTCGTAGTTTAAGTTAGAATGTGTAAGTATGGGAAAGTGGGAAGTGAAGTACTACTATCCGCAGAGAAAACCGTTCTGAGGCCGTGAGTGAAGGGGAACAGGGGTAGAAAAAGGGCTGGCTTTTCGTGCCTCTGATTTCCTTGTCCTTGGGCCCTCGGCATCGGTGGCACGGGCGCCCATTGAAGAGACGGCATGGGAAGACGTACTACGGCGGCGCAGGCGGCGGCGACGTCCTTCTTCGCCGTTGTTAGTCGGTGGTGGTGATGAGTGGGAGATGGGGCATAAGGCAGCAACGGCCTGTGAGGTAGCATGGGCTGAGGTGAAGAGAACTGCGAGATGAAGTGCCTGGGTTTCTTGGGCTCATCCCGGTCACGACAGTTGTTTTCCCTGCTGTTACTGCGACATTGGCGGCCGCGATGCGATCATGATGGCGTTTGTGGGCAAGAGGAGCCAGAGCCAAGCTATGTTGCCCTGGCCCGGTCCCGACAACCTGGGAAATTCTGCCTGTGCTGCCTGCTTTGCCTTGGGACTTGGGAATGAGGGCCCCATTCTCTCCGCCCATCGTCACAGTTCTTGCCTGTCATAGTCTCGTCTCAGTCCTGGCAGGTATCGAAGACGTCGTCGGCTGGCAGGCTGAGGCGTCATTTCCCCTGACCATTTCTATGTGGCTAGGAAGAGACGGAAAAGGCAGGAGGATTTGCGAAATAGGCCGCCATCACATAGATTATCATGTAGAAAACAGGAAGCGATCAGTTGGTTTCGTTTTTAGACTAGGAGTTTCGGGAGCTATTCCATGTAGTTGATGAGATTCGTCAGAGAGGTAAATAAATGGCAATAAGAATATGTACAAAGAAGTATATAATGTAAGATGCGCGTAACAAGATGATATGCATAACCTAACCCAACGGCAGAAAGCAAACCCAACCAGCCGGCCCCCTTGTCGCCCGCCCGAGAACCGGGTATACCGAGTAACCTTCCCTTCAACAGGCAAAAAAATGAGTGATGGTATCTCTTTTTGTGCGTCAAAAGAAGACATTTGGCAGAGAGAAAAGAAAAATTCTATGCGTTCGTTCCCTCCCGAGTCCTTTGGTCCCTAAAAAGTCCCGAACTCCGTATTGTTGTGATATTGTTTGATAGAAAGCTCGTTGTGTCCAAAGTTGATGTGTAATACTCAGGCAGCCCTCGACCTCTGAACACGGGCTTTGCCTTTGGTCCTCGTCGGTTGTCTCTGGGTTCTGGTTACGCGTCCATTGCTCGCTAGGAGCTCCTCTTGAGCCCCCTGCTGCTGTTGCTGCTGCTTCTGCTGTTTGGTACCGCGAGTAGTGGACTTCGTCTGGGCTTGGTGAATGCGCATTGACTGCATTTGACGGGCCGTAATCTCATCCTCTTCTTCGCACTCGGGGTTGATGTTCCTGGTCGCGTAGATGTCTTCCATCAGCGCCGCTCGCTCCTGTTCGGACATTTCAGGAGTCTGGTTGACCACGGCGGTTTGGCGGCGAACGCTGAGCTTCCTGCGTCTTCGGATCGTCATGTTCGTGTCCATTGGCGCGGCATCGTAGTTGTTGCAGGCCCATCCGAGCTCTACTGTGCGGGCTTCAATGTCCTGCAAGCCCCAGTGTGCATCCTTGCCACCGCCGAGCTCCCTGAACTTTTGAGTCACCATCTTGTAGTACTGTGACTCGACAAAGGCGATGGATTGCCCCAAGATTTCGTCCTGTTCTCGGGTCAGTCATTACTCTTCGAGACCCTGAAAGACATGAGTGACTTACATCGCTCCGTGACCACTGGAGATATGGAGTTCTTCCCCTTGTTAGCTTCATCTGAAGGCGCGGAACGTCTGACGCTTCGTGGAATTTTGCATTGTACTCGTCGACGATAGTGTTCCATATACCTCCCCCCTTTTGGAACTCCAAGTCATTTCGCCGTTCAAAGAGCCAACGCTCCTGCGGCGGGCAATTGGGCTTGAACAGAAGTCCACTTGACTGGTCGTTGGTCGGCGGGGAAAGGTTGGCTGTTGGCGGTGGGCTTGGGGACTTGGGAGCTTCGCCGTGGCGGTTCCTCATCCGAGCTGCTTTCCGTATGCGCGGAGGAACGTCTCTCTCGCCCTCGTGTGGGTCTACGACTGGACGGTTAAGCTGCTGGCTGGGGTATGGCAGCCCCTGACTCGGCTTTCTGGCGATCGCGCTCCTGTTGTCCGATAGACTGTTTGAAGGGTACGAGAGAGGCTGCGGCGCCAGAGAATACTGATGGGAAGGAGCAAAGGCATGCTGATGAGCCATGGCCAAGTCCGGACCAGCCATCATCGGGGTCGGCTCAAACATGGAGCTTCCTGCAGGCACTGAGTAGAAGTGGTTGTGCATCTGGGGAGACAAAGAACCTTGGTCGGACTCATGCTGCTCAGAAACACCATAGGAGCCAAAGTAGGGAGCAGGTGGCTCAGCCATGGCCGGTTCGTCCTTGATGTAGCTCTGCTCAAAATGGCTCTCTGGCATTGCTGGTAGCGGAGAGGGAGCCTGGCTATGAGGTGCGCTCATGTCGAAAGTGCTGGACCAGCAAGCAGGACTCGAGTGGTACATGGAAGCTGTTGTTGAAGGGTGATGTTGCATGATTTTTGCACTATCCTGGATGGAAGGAGAACCGACACCAGACACTGGGGTCAATAGGTGCGGTTCGCTTTGGTGGGGCTGGTTGAAGGTGGTTACCTTTGGGGAGCGTTAGAGTCTGCGACATCACACTGATGGACCAAGAAGACCATGAGAAGACTTATACAGCTAACTTACAGAGTATGGAGGTTCAGGGTATGTAGTTGTTGGAGGCTGAGCAGTCGGAGAGCAGTGTTCAGACATGGACTCTCCGAATCTATCAGTTTGGTCGAGGTAGTGTTGCTCTGACATGGTGATTCGAATGTCCAGCGACGAAACTTGGTGATATTGAAGGAGAGGTGAACTTGGGACTTGAAAGGAATCCGTAAAGTTGTCTTGTGGACGTCTCTGCTGTTCGTCAATGTCTCGATGGCGCATGTATATGTTTAGACGTATGCTGTGGGATCCAAGATTGTGGTCTGGATTGACTCCAAGAAGGGAAGAGGTGGTATAAAAAGGATGAGCGAGCAAGTCGAGTCAGCCTTCTTGTACCTGGGGATCATGAAGTGGAATAGACAAAGAGAGCCTCGCGACGATGAGGAGACGATCGCGGCCTATTTTAATGAGAAGCGAAGTGGACAGAGATGGTCGATCAAAAGAGTCGTAGTCCTAACAGGGGAGCCCGCTGGAGGGGACTGCCCATGGATGATGGAGCAAGTGGGAAACCCACTCTTTGGGACGAAGCAGAGTACGGTAGACCATCGCCGGGGTGGTCGAGAAGTGACCGGGGAGACAGATACTGGAGGTACACGAGATACATGATGCCGTTGTATACGGCACACGGGCCAGCAGGAGGAGGGGGAGAAGGAGGGGGAGAAGGAGGAGAGTGGTAGCATGCGGGGACATGGATGGGGCTAGTTCACTCGCAGCCGATAGCCGCCCAGGGCTGTTGAGTGCGGGTAGGTAGCGGTAGGTGCGGATCATTTTGGACGCTGAGCTGCGGACGACGACGACGACAAGGAGCCCGTCCAATTGGTGTTTTTTTGTGGGGGGGGGGGGGGGGGGGGGGGGGTGGAAGCTGTCCAGCAAGAGAGATAGAGCAGGGGCGTGCCGACAACTCAATCAGCGAAGGGGGGGAGGTTGAGCAAGGGCATTGACCAGAAAGATTCTGAGAGGTTTCCATTCACAGGGAACCCAGAAGCAAGAAGACGCAGACGCGAAAGTTTGAGCCTTGCCATAGGCCATAGAAACGAGCCCACCATTTGGGTAGGTCGTCACTGACCAGGGGGAGGATGTAGGCGTCGCGCAGCAGAACTTCTCCCAGAGACACTTGTCCGGTTCACTTCCAGGTTCGTCTCCGGTCGTCTCAAAGCGCCTAAACGGTTGACAGGTGTGGGGCGAGTGGGACAGGAAACGACTGATGGACATGGCTCAGCACAGCAGACTCGATGACGGTCGCAGCAGCTATTCCGGACACTGACAGCTGGCAGGCTGAGACTCTGAGTGATTGGGAAGGGCAAGCTTGATATGGCTTTTGCAAGTGGCAAAGCGCGGGAATTCGACTACATTGCAGTGAGAGAAGAGCAGGGCAGAGCAGAACGCAGCATCTCACTCTGATACTGGTTTGCTCGCTTAGCCCACCTTAGGCCATGATCCTGGGTCTGGCATTTTCTGTTGCTCAGTGCTTGGCTATGCTATGCTATGCTATGCTATGCTTTGCTTTGCTTTGCTTTGCTTTGCTTCGCTTCGCTGCTCCAGGCAGATAAAGCCTGCGGTTATGGAGATATCTGCTCTTTTCTTCGTAAGGTATTAAATAGCTATGCCTCTCTTCGGCTAAAACTCGCAAACAAGCTACTTAGGGTAACCAGGCTGATTTCTCCAAGGGACTGACGTGAATGGCGCGAACCCAAAGGGCTGATGGAGTCGACTGTAGATGAACCCGCCATCGGAGATGGGGAAACTCATGCTGAACGAGCTCGAGAAAGCGTAGAGAGTGGGTGCGGCGCGCATACCAAGACTGCAAGGCCCTGGATCGGACTGGTGCACGGAACGTATGGAGTTATCTTGTAGGGCAGGACCTAGCAGGGATTCGGCTTTGGGCTGGGTGAGGATTTGGAGAGAACAGGCCAATGTTAACAATCATGAAGCTGCGATCTTCTCTTGCCGTAATTAACACGGCAAGGGAAACCGACGTGAGCGGCCGTTTTCTGATGCAAAAAGGCAAATGCCAACAGTACTAGACTTTCCGCAGCGGGGAGAAACCCAGGAACCAGGTGGGCGAGGCCGGAAATGCTGCCCTTACGATGAAGCACGTGATGGCCTCCACAAACACGAAGAACAAGTCGGTCTGCAGAAAGACAAAGCAGTCATGTTCGATGCAATACAAAGAAAGACGAGGTTCGGGGTAAAGCGCCTCGTTCTGTTTGCAAACGGGCGGTGTCTGCTGTATGCCTGGGTTCACTCCGCAGATCTCGTAGTATAATAAACTAAGACCCAAAGCAAAGGACTGGAAAACTGCGGCAATGCGCTTCGAAAAGCAATCCTGTCTGGACAGTTGGTCGAGGACTATCCGCACACATCCGTACATAGTAGTATGAATGCAATTGCAAGTTTTCGGAGAGTGGCTGGCGATAGAGGGGTTTCGTGACATTGGGGGCTATTCACACCGTGCAACCTGAGTCTCGCGCACGCAATTACGGCCGCACATCCACCAATGCCCAGATTAGCATAGATCGCCCTGATGGGCTCAGCCCGAGATGCCGCTGGCACGGGATACGGCTTCAAAGATGAGGAAGTAGGAATTAGGATTGGGTTTAGACGAGGTGCAGAGCATAGGCCGAACCCTCAACCTCGAGTCACTGTCTTGGACGTAATAGGAAATTCCAGCGAAACGAAACCTGAAAAACAGAGTCTGAGGCACTTGCAGAGTCTCAAGACGAGGTGTGTGAAGGAAGAATAAGGAGGGACAGTCGTTTTGCACTGTGCGTATATAAGTGAGAGCACTACTTGATTGAAGACTGAGGATATTTATGCTTGTGGATAATGATGAAGTGCTTCTTCCATGTCAGGTAGAGCTGAAAGGGCCTTGGAAATGTAATGGGAATAAGGTGAGCAGGGGACGATATAAGCAGAAGCCAGAGACTGATGACAGCGTCGACAAAAACAGGCACACACGTACAGGGTTCCGAGTTTTTCTGCTTTAGCCCAAAAAAGCAGTGCTTTTGCATTAGCTGAAAAAAGCGGGAAAAGCATGATATTACTTATAACCTATACCTAATTAGGAACTAGAAAGTTAATCTAGCCTAATATAACTACCTACTTAGAAAAAAATCTAAAAACTATAGAACTTCCCTCTTATATAATTATAGAAGTGCGAAAAACTATTACTACTTTCACGATTTAAACTTATAAATAGGTCTAACTAGTATATTATAGCTTATAGTATAAACTACTATACTATATAGATTAACTAGATATATCTTTCAGGGTGTTATTTAGACCTATATACCCTTCACCTATAGGGTTAGTATATATACCTACTTATATACCTACCTATACCTACCTATACCCACCCTTACCTACCTATTATTAATTATACCTTCCCACTAACCTCTACCCTACTTAGTTAGGCTTAGGGCTATATTAGCTAACTAATCAGAGACCTTAGCGAGATCTGCTTGCTTTAGCCCAAAAAAGCAGTGCTTTGCTTTGCCTAAGCCCAGAAAAGCGCAGCGAGCATTTGCACCTTCGGAACCCTGCACACGTAAAGACAGAAGACAGAGAGAATAAAAGCGAGACGGGTGGTGGGAGGCACGGTCCTCGAAGATTTAGGGGCTGGCTCAGATTCAGTTTGGGGGTGGATACCTTAGGAACGACATGAACGTGGAGGCGGCCGGGGCAAGTGGTAGAGTACCTTTGAGTATCCGTAGAGGCAGATGCAGAGGGAGAAATAGAGGAAGAGGAGGAAAACGGCCGAGTGCCACCGCCTGCGTCCCACTTTCCCGGCGGGATTAGTGATTGGCAGTTTGCAACGGCTTCGGGAAACAGCCGGGGGTTTGAAAGCACGGTGTGGATCTACAGCGAAAAGGCGGGTTTGGACCCATTAATTACCCAATACAGAAAATGGATTCTCTTGGCAACCGACTGATACGCCAGAGATACCCGGATCTGTTGCGTTACGCCGGATGTGTAAAGTATCTCCGATGTCTCCCGATGTTCTTGGCTCAAGGGATGAGATTCGACTGACGGCAGGCACGAGGTAGGTAGTCTAGGTAGGGAAAGGAGGAGCAGACAAGGGACGTGGATCGGGATAGCAGCTTTCACAGCCGGTCCCACCAGCGAGTAAGGTACAGGTTGGGTAGCCCAGGTTACCTTATATACAGCACCGGGCTGCGCAAGGACTAAGGAGTGATGATACATAAGGTACCTACCTACCATCCAGTAATAATGGAGTATGCCTTTGATGGGAAGTCCCCTCGTGTCAGGCCTCATGCCGATGTGAGGTAAGGTACCTACCTCAGTGTAAATCGTCGTCAAGCAAGACACCAACTTTTTACTTTGCCTTTGCCTCTGCCGAACAGCACGCGCCTTCCTGCCATGCATGCTTGTTATGTGCTGTATGTCCCGTCACCATTGGAGAGCGCCATTGTGACGCCCTCACCATCTGCCGCATATCACGTCCGTCGTGAACATGCAGAGCTGTCTCCGAGCGATGCCCCAATTAAGATATTGCCAGGATATCGCATTGTCGTACCTTCAAACCAGTACGTAGCTTGCTTGGCCGCTGACCCTCGATCACCTGCATTATGAACCGCAACATCGAACTCCTCGAGGAAACCTCGCAAACGAATAACTCGAGGCCGCTGTGGTGAATTGCCAATACCCTCGGAACGTCGTGGCCACTGCCTAGGACCAGGCGCAAATCTCTCAAGCTGTGGATAGTGGGGCGGCCAATTGGGTGATGCGGCAGCGGGCCTTCGGGCGAGACGAGTCGAATCTCTCGAGTCGAAATCTTTCTTGACAGTGGATTCGACCGGGATATAAGGATGGGTAAGGCACAGGCACTCCAAACTTTGAAAACAGCCAGGGAAGTCGACCCTTCCCACAAATCTCGACTACGGAGCTGGGTATCCTAACCGGCCTGAGGGCCCCTAGACTTGCTACCTTTCCCTTCCTTTACCCGAGAACTAGGTATTCGTCGTCTAGACTCTACTGACACTGGATCCGAAGTGGTTTTCGTTCCAGGCAACCCGGACAGACCATATCGCATGGTGCCCAATCCGACAACCTAAGTAAGAGAGATTCTCACGTCAGGTAATTACTTTATGAGAGGAAAAAGAAAAAAAGGAAAGAAAAAAAGAGAGGGCCATAGCCTCACCCTGTAGCTTGCGCTTGCGTGCTGGTAGCCCAGCTGGACAAAGCATCCGCATTGTCTCGTCTTCTCCCCATGACATCGAGTCTCCATTTTATTCCCACCTGCTGGTCTCGGCAGCCCCGGTTTTCCCTCCATTCACTGTCGATCGAGGTCCTTACATGATGCCAGTCAATCAGAGCCACGATACAGTCCATGCCTCCCAGGTTCATGATTACTTTTCCACAACGGATTCAACAGGCACAAGCATGTCTTTAGCGGCCGACTCTCCTTACCGAGCATATAACATGGACGAACAAACAAGTACCTGACGGATACAGGCGGGGACCTTCCGTCTCATCTCGCGGACACGTAGGATGCCGCTGCCCGCTTCGATCTGAGATCCATGTTCCGCGCCGAGAGGGTCACGGCATGATCTGTTTAGCTAGCAAAGGAACAGTAGAGTCGATTGGCCACGGGTACACAAACCTTTGCAAATGGTCAGTACTCCGCTCAGCCAAGATATGGAGGATATACCTACCCAGGGATTCTGAACGTTCGTGTGCAACTTGTGGCTCACAGCTTTGGGGATTAAGTATACCTACCCAGGGATTCTAAACGTTAGCGCAGTCCCATACTAACGGGTTTAGGTATAATATTTAAAGGTCTTCTTAAGCAGCCTATAGGGGATAAAGTTACTTAGGAAGATCTCTAAATTAATAAGGCGAAATCCTAATACTAGAGGTATATTATCCTTGCTTATTTTGCTATAAGAAATATATATATATATATATTATATTTAAACTAATAGTAGCTAATTCTAAAAGCTATAGACTAGAGGCTATAAACTAATATCTAGAGTCCCTAGGTAAGTATACTAAGGTATTAAGTTAAGTATATAGAGTTTATATCCCTTATAGAAAAATTAGCGAGGATAATATACTTATAGTATAGGGTTTCCTATCTTAAGATCTAGAATTCTTCCCTAGGTAACTTCCCCTCTAGTAGGCTACGTAAGAGTATTATACCCTATTAAATTAACCCCTTAGTATATATAATAGGGGCGTAATATATATATATATATAAAAGCATTAATAAATCCTACTAAATCGGGTAATATTTACATTAGCTACTTTTAAGTATAAATTCTACTAGAATCTATATATAGAGATTTTAGAAAGTAATATTAAGTTTATAGTTATACTATGCCCCTTTATAAAAAGACTAAAATAAATTTACCTAGTTTATAAGTATAATTTAGGAAATATTATATAGGTATTTTAACTTATACTTTCTATTAGTTAAGGGAAAAAATATCAGAACCCTATATATTCCTATATATTAGTAAACCCTTATATAAAGTTAGATATATGCTATATTAAAGCTAATTATATTAAAGTTAAATAGGCTATTAAGGCTCTTATAGCCTAGAAAGGCTACTATATAAGGTAACTCCTTAAATTAAAAGGTTAACCTTCTAGTAAGGTATTATAAATACTACTATATAAGAAATAACTCCTTAACTACAGTAGTCTTACTTAAGAGGTTCTTATAGCTAGAAGTATAAGAAGCCCTACTTATACTTCTCCTTCTTCTTCTTCCTTATCTAACTTATAATAAATCCTATTATATCTTAAAGATATTATTAGCACGGCTATATAGGTTAAAAGAGAGGTAGAAAACTCGCTAATATAATAGAGATAGATTTTAGGCAGCGAATAATATACTAAGGTAACTTTCCTAGTTTATTATATAACTTATATAAATAGAGAGGAAAATATAGATATTAATTAGTATATACTTTATAGATAAATATTATATTTAAAGCGTTAAAATGCTAGGGGAAAAGGTAGGTATAAGTAGGTAGTAGTTTTACTAAAGCCTCTTAGATACTTAGGCGCGCTTTATTATATATATAGTAGCGTGAAACTTAGCGTAGTTTTAGCTATACGTATATTAGCGCTTTACTATATTTATATATAGCTAAGAACGCTTAGATATAGCGTCTTATTTCGCCTTACTATAGGTATAAATCTTAAGCTTAAGTTTCTAATATACTTAGATTGTATTAACCCTAGTTATATAGCATTAAAAGGTACACTATTCGACGCGTAATTTGGAGTTAAATCTAAATCTACACTTCATTTTACTATATTCTATATATTTATAGAGTTATAGCACTCTAAATTTTCTTCTTAATTAATTAACTTAGATATTAGATCCTCTTCTAATAAGGGGAAGTAGCTTAGAAAGAGATTTATAGGAGCCTTATATAGTAAGTTATAACCTCATACTATAAAATAGCTAGCTTCTAATAATAATATAGATAGATCTATAAATCTTACTTTAAGAATAGGGGTAATACCCTTAAGTACTCTATATTCTCCTAAAGGGACTTATATTAATTAGGATATCATAGCTCTTATTAACTTCCTTATAAGACGTCTTACTATTATAGTAATAACTCCTTATTCTACTAGAGTACCTAAATTTATTAGTAATAATATTTCCAACTTCCTTATAAATTATAAGAGCTTTTTAGAGCTTTATTATAAAACTAATAATAATATAAAGAATAAAGTCTCTATATATAGCTCTAGTAACTATTAAGATATAATAAGATCCTATATTAATAAAGCTAAAACCTAGAAAGAAGCTAAGGGGAAGCTCTTTTATTAGTTTAGATTTATATACATAAAGTCGTAATAGAACTCTAATAAGGATCTCTAGAACTTAGTTATAGGATCTTATATTAAGGATAATAACTCTTCTTAGGTTATAATATTAATTACTACTATTTAATAGCTTTAATAAAGAGCTATTTAATATAGAGACCTAGAGCTTATTAATATTAAGCTTATTTATATTACTTATTATTACTTTTTAAAAAGAGCTATAAGAGCTATAACTTAAAGTCCGAATTATTAGCTTATTAAATTTATTTTAAAGTAATGCCTTCCATTAGGAAGGTTAATCTTTACCTTTTGGGAAGCTAGGCCTACCTGAGAAAATAAACTCTCTCATTACTATTAAACCCCTATATATTAAAAGCTTGAATCTAATTAGTCTTTTAAAGAATTAAGCTAATTCGTCCTAAGTCCAGATAAATATAGGTTTATATATAGAAGATTTAACTACTTACTTTTTAGAAATTATTACTAAAATTACCCACTTTATATCTTCTTTATACTAATATATTCTTATATTTCCTATAGAGGAGGGGAAAGAGAAGTTACTACTAATGGGCCTAATATAATAATAAGCTTGAATTCTATAAGAAATAATTAATAAGTTAATAATACTAAATATAAAAAAGAGCTAGATCTAATACTAAATAATATAAAGATATATTAAGATATGAAAATAAATTAATAAGCTTTTAAAAGCTCTTATAACCTACTAGAAGAGGTTAAGTAATAATTAGACGTAAATAAAGATATTATTAATATGTTTATTAAGTTCAGATTAATTTTTAATAACATTCTAGAGACTATAATCTAAGATAAAGTTACCTCTAAGCTTAATAGTATTTATAAAGCTATTGAGCTCGGAATTACGCCGCAGCCCCTTCGCAAAAAGACTATAACAAATTCACCCAGTTCGCAGGCACAATTCGGGAAATACTATATAGGTATTTTAACCTATACCCTCTACTAGTTAAGGCAAATAATATAGGAACCCTATATATTCCTACTACTTATAAGCAAACCCTCTGAATATTATAAAGTCGGACGCGCGCTATACTAGGGCTAATTATATTAGAGCTAAATAGGCTACTAAGGCTCTCATAGCCAGAAAAGCTACTATATAAGATAACTCCTTAACCTAAAAGGTCAACCTTCTAGCAAGGTATTATAAATACTACTATATAAGAGGTAACTCCTTAACTAAAGAGGTCTTTCCTAAGAGGTTCTTATAGCTAGAAGTATAAGAAGCTCTATTATAAGTAGGGCCTTATATCTCTCTCTCTTCCTTATCCTTATCCCTTAACTATATTAGTACTAAACCTTATATATAAATATACTAAGCCTAAGCGAGGTATACCTTTTAATATAAATAATATAGAGGGGATTACTAGAGAGTTTAGCCTTAATATAATTAATAAAACCCGCTCCTTTATTAACTACTCTGC